>JANBOK010000307.1:0-16881 GCA_027595805.1 Coemansia sp. Benny D160-2 | reverse complement strand
TGCGAGCGCTTCCGCTCCGGTGGCCGCTGCTGCCAGTGCTGGCGACAGGACCTGCGTGTCCATTAGTAGTGGCGTGTTGCCTACGTACGGCGTGGTTGCCAGCTGCGGCGACCTTAGTGCGTTGCTTATTGCCATGGCGTTGGCAGCGGCTGTCGACGACACTGCCTCGCCTGCCATGGCTCCTCCTGGCGACGACGACGATATCACCAACGACGGCGGGCCCCTCTGCTGCGGCCTTGCCTGTTGTAGCTGTATTTGCTGCTGCTGCTGCTGTGTGTGTTTGGGCATCATGGTCACCGGCGCCGACACCGGCGACGTTATCTCCGATATCGACGCATCCGACATGAGGAACGGACTGCCGCTCATCGCGTACTGCAAGTACTGGAAGTTGATAGGCGACCCGATATCGTTAATCGGATCCGTGGCCCTCGACATCGTGATCCGCGGCATCCTGTTTGCCGTTTCCAGGTCCCCGGCAACCGACCGTGCTGAGCGCACAGGCAGTGCGGAAAACGACTGCCGGTGTTGCTGTACTGCTGCTGCTGCTGCTGGCATTCCGCTGCTGCTGGCGAGACTGGCGGAAATCGCTGCAACGTCCAGCGGCGACGGGTTGGCCGAGGTCATTGCTGCTGCCGTTGCTGCTGCCACTGCCGCTGCCGCTGCAACCGCTGCGGCTGCTGCTGCCGAGGTGGCTGTGGTGGGAGGCGACAAGAACTGCTGCTGGTGCTGGTGCTGCTGCTGTTGGTTTAGCGCGCCTCCGGGCGAACGACTACTATCCACCTGCGCGATAAACGGCGTGGTCGGCGCCGATGCAAACGAAAAATTCATGTATGGGATTCCCTGATGAAGTACTAAATGAACAAGGAAAATTACTGGTATAAAGAAGTGCGGATTAGAGTAGACAAATGGATCCTTTTAATTTCCTTGGAACCCCCTTTTCTATCACTTTCAAATAAAGAAGAAAGCCCCCTTCTTCGCACAAACAACCAAGCTTGAATTTGTAATATAAAGGGAAAAATTATATATTTCAAGAGGGAGAGAAAGAGAGGGGGGAAAGAAAACGCGCGCAGTCAATCAAGGACGACAGAAAAGAGCAAAAAAATAAGATAATGTAGGAATGCAAAAAAAAAAAACAAGGTGCATACAGAAGAGAAGAGGAGGAAAAAAGATGTGGGAGAAGGAAAAAAAGCCAAAGATTGTTCAAGGTTTTTTTGGGGGGGGAGTTTGTTTTTTTTATTTCGGCCTTGGCCTTTTGGATTTCCTTTAGCAGTTCAAAAAGATGTCTTGGGGAGAAAGAAGGAAAGGAAAAGTGTTGTTTTAGTTTCCTTCCTCTTCAACAATGAAACCTCCGCCGCGATTTCCTAATGAACAAGAGTATTTTTGGGCAGTCCGCGTGTGTTGCGGGAAAAAGCCAAATGAAGCGAGAGTAGGGGGATAATAAAATGTTTTTTGAGTGAATGAATGAGTAAATAAATAAATAATTAGAGGAAAGCACAGACGTCTGGGCTGGCTGCGCGTTCTCTGACAACTTGAGGAAACGGCTGAAGCGATAATCTTGTCTTTTCTGCAGATTTCCCTTGCTCTTTAGTGATGGATTCTTCGGACATATGCTTTCTTTCTCGCTCTCTTTCTGCTCTAGGGAAACCCCCTTAAAGTCTCGCCTTTTCCCGCACTGGTGAATGAAGACTTTGCGAAACTGGTAAAAAAAAACAAGAGAAGCCACATGTTTAGTAGGGCCACCAACTTTATTATTCACAAAATAACATTTCTCTTTTCCTAAATGTAATGGTACTGCGGACAGTAGTAGAAATACACATGCTGTTTTTTCCCGTTTTTCTTGCACCTTATTCCCAAAGTGTCATATATTTCCGATCTCCACAAATTTCCTCCCTTATTTTCATTACTTTACATTACGTTTCTTTCGGAATCTCAAAACGCCGACGGAAATAAAAAAGAAAGTGACAGGATATGAAGCGGGAAGAAGAAAAAAGAAAAAGCGGGCATGTGGTTTACTCCACTTTCTTGGCAAGCGATTCTTTGAAGAAAGAGGTGTGGTTTTTTATTGGGGCCAGCAATGCTGCAATCGGCACTTTTAGTCATGTAACAACCGCGTTTGCCAAAAAGTCCGAGATACTTCGTCTTGTTGTCAGACGACCAACATATCAATACATTTCTCCACCTTTTACGTTGTCACAATGTTTGCTGATGCCAAAACTTGTTCACGTTGTCGACAATTAATGAATGGATGGAAGCGTCTAATCGGCTGCATTTCATTTCCGCGTTATTAATAGACAAAACCTGTTGCTTGTCATTGTATGTTCTACCTGGTATTTGAAGAAAATAAAAGTCAAGTTTCTCCCCTTTTATTTATCTTATCATTTAGCTTTGCATGGCTGCATTTCAGGTAGAAAATGTCTTTGCAAATCCAGCGCCACACCTGGAAGCCCACCCAGTTCACGCAATCCAGGGAAAACATTACCCAGCATTTCTACTGCGCATTTGCCATCAGTGATCTGATTCGTTCCTGATCCGACGGTGTTTGTGATTGCATTGTGCTGGTATATATTTTTTTGGAATCATTTATTGTTAGTGTTTGCCGCCTCTTTTAACACACTTTCTTCAATTGCTGTCTTTCTTTCCCGCTTGTTCATTTCGCTGTCATTTGCCTTCTTTTTCCCTTTTCTTCATTCTATCGCGGTCCTCTTCACTTCTTTGAATTACCTTGTATTTACACACACCCCTCTACTTTACTCTCTTTCTTTTCTTCCAGAGGAAGCGATTTTTTAAAAAAAGAGGGATGAACGGAAGCCTTCCAGTCAATGACCAGTCGGCACCACGCGTCCGGATTCGCAATCTGGACAAGAACAACCTAGATTTCGTTCTGTCGAACACGTCGCTCAGCGTGGCGAATTCGCTGCGGCGCGTGATGATAGCCGAGGTCCCGACAATGGCAATAGACCTGGTGGAGTTCTACGAGAACACAACGGTGCTTGCCGACGAGTACCTGGCGCACAGACTGGGGCTGGTTCCGCTGATAAGCCACACGGCGGAGAAGTTCAAGTACACGCGCGACTGCGTGTGCGCGGAGTACTGCAAGGAGTGCTCGGTGGAGTTCACGCTGCACGTGAAGTGCACGGAGCCGGGGACGCGCGTGGTGTACAGCTCCGAGCTGATCAGCAGCAACAAGAACGTGGTGCCGGTGCTGGAGTCGGAGGACGACCGCGGAGTGATTCTGGTGAAGATGCGGAAGGGCCAGGAGCTCAATATCCACTGCATTGCGAAGAAGGGCGTGGCCAAGGAGCACGCCAAGTGGTCCCCGTGCTCGGCGGTTGGCTTCGAGTACGATCCGCACAATAATCTGAGGCACTCGGATTACTGGTTCGAGAAGAGCGTGAAGGACGAGTGGCCGCTGAGCGCGAATGCGGCGGAGGAGCTGGAAAACGACCCGAATGCGCCGTTCGACTTCAAGGCCGAGCCTACTACCTTTTACTTCAACGTGGAGACCATCGGGTCGCTTGAGCCCCAGGAGGTCGTCAAGACGGCCACCCGCGTTATTCAGGAGAAGTTTGGCGATCTGCAGGTGGCTTTGGAGAATCCTCAGGACTCGGAACCCAATGCGAATATGGACGACGGCGAGCCATGGGTGTAGCAGAAGGTGTTCAGCAAATGAAGCAGGAGGAAGGAACCCGGATTTTGCGGGGGCTTTCTTTGCGGTTGATGGGTGTTGCATTTTTTACTCTCGAGAATGTAGCTGTTTTTTTTCGCTCTTGCGACTTTTTGTGCAAGAGATAATGTTCCTATATTTAACAATGGAAAAAGACGGGTTCCTCCGCCAAAATGTAATTGACTTTTATCCCCCCGCATTCCTCTAATGTTTTTTCTTTCAATGGTTTACTGCTTGTAATCTCCACATATATACACACAGGAGGGAATGACATATGTTGATCTGTTGTTGAAGAAATGATGTGTGGGCATTATCGCCGCTATGGAGATAAAAGTATGCTGGCTACCCTGTTCTCTCCCCCCTTTTTTGTTCATTTGTTTGTTTACTATTGTGTAGGGGAAGGAGTCTCCGCAATAATAGCTGGACTGCTACTTGCTATTTTTAAACAACAATGCATGTAATTTCCAGTCATTTTTAAAGCACTTCACTTCTTGTTCAGACGATCCGAGAATGTTTGGTGCTTGTGTAGAGGGGGGGGAAGAAGTTGGAATATTACTATTCTGCCTGTAACCGGGGAAAGAATATGCTCATGTAGTAGTAGTAGCAGCTTTTAGGCAGAAGAATAAGCGGGTGTTTGTTTGTTTGTTTGCTTCATTTTGTTGATATGGAATGCGTCGGCTATCTCTTGTTTGTTTTTCTCTCTGCGGACCTTGTGACATTTCTCATATACTATTATTTTCTAGTAGCATTTCCGATACTGTAATATATCGGCTAGACCTCTCATTAGCGTTTATTGTTCTTTTTCTTTATTTCCACACAGAGCAGACGTCGGCAATGGGAAGAAAAAAGATCAATGTAAGTGCACGAGAGAACGTAGGATCTGGTTTCCTGTACACGTAGGAAACACATTGTTATGATTCAGTCACAACAACGATGCACTAAATGCATAGAAACTAAACGTAACCAAGTTCTGTTGCACGGTAGATCCGCGAGATCGAGAACTCGCGCCAGAAGACGGTGACGTTTGCGCGACGCCGGGCCGGGCTGATCAAGAAGGCGCACGAGCTCAGCATCCTGTGCGGCGTCAAAGTAGCGATCCTCATGTTTGACTCCAAGCACGCCAGCCACGTGTACTCGTCGGCGGACGCGCCCGAGGAGCTGTTTGCGCGGTACCTGAACAAGCAGTTTCTGACAAACGAGTCCCGGAAGCGCAAGGACCACCAGCGCCCGCAGCACGACAGCCCGGAAAATACCAGCAGCAGCAGCAACAACAACGGCGGGGAGGGCACGTACGGGTTCGACGATTCCGGATCGTTTGTTCGGCGCAGACTGGCGGTGGTCAACCAGTACCGCGTGACGTCGGACGGACCCAGCTCAGAGAACCTGCAAGTGAAGTACACGAAGCAGTACCACAACCCGGGCGCATCGCGAGAGGAGCCGCAGCGGCATCCGCGGCATCTGGTACCACCGGATCGCACATCAACGGCGGGACCGTCGTCCTCGCCATCGTCGGCCATGGGCCCGCCGCACCTGCAGATGCTGCAGGACCCGCGGATGCTTGGCGCAATGGGTCCGGTGTACGGGTGCGACATGCCGCTCAATGCGCCGGATCTCCATCACCCGCAGAGCCATCAGGGCCTTGTTCTGCCGGCGCGGTCGATATCGCTGATGCGGCGCGGAGGCGGCAGTGGCCAGCAGACACCCAGCATTGCAATGTCGTCGGATACCGGGTCGTCGCCCGAGGCGTCGTTTGCGCACCTGTTCCACACGCACCATCCGGGCGGAGCCGGAGGACCCGGGTTCATCGACTCGCAGCTCCATGGCGCCCACGCTTCATCCATCGTCGATTCCAACATCGTTCTTGCCGCCCGCGACCTGTCTTCGCTCTCCTTGCTTCCCGACAAGCACATGCATCCGGGACCCGGATCCGCCAGGCTGCCTGTGTCATCCTCCGCCTCCTCATCCTCCTCCTCCTATACCACTGCCGCCACGGGTGCTGCGTGCGCCGGCGAATACAGCCACGACAGCCAGTGCACCGTTGTTGTTGGCGACAAGAGATCAGCCGGCCACGATGCGCCGCTTGCAAAGCGGCCCAGGTCGCAGGTGTTTGGCGCCGAGGACCAAAAGTGCCTGCTCGACAGGACGCTGGTTGAGCAGTTTCTGGCCGACGCGGATGTTGCCCAGCTGCTGCAGGCGTCGTGGAGACCCAGCGGCACCAGCGGTTCTGCGTGTCAGCCTGGAACGAGTGCCGACAAGAAAGGCGGCAAGAATGCGAGAGAGGAGAACGAGGAAGACGACGATGAAGATAATGAGGATGAGGATGAGGACGATGACGATGACGATGAGGAGGATGCCGGCGATGAAGATGACGATAGTGATGCGGAGACCGATAGCGGCGATGGCTCGGAGACCGAGGGCGATGATGACGATGGATCGGAACCCACCGGCGCGCATCCCGATGGCGCTGCCAATCTAAAGGCCGAAGTTGGGGCCGTGGCAGTGTCAGCCGGCGGTCTGGCCATTCCGCAGACGCTGCCAGCTGCGCTTCCGGGCGGCGCAGTCGTTGCTCCAGGAAACGGCTGCCTTCAGTTCTACTCGCCAGACGCCAGGCTGCAGGTTCTCTCCCAACAGCAGCAGCACCAGGAGTACCAGAGCCAGAACCAGCTCCTCCACCTCCAGCAGCCGCCGTTTGCCTGTCTGCCAGGCGCTCCCTCGCCCTTCGAGCTGGCCGGCCTGGCCGACAGCCGCCGCAACCCCCCATCGTTTCTGTTCACTCAGGGCGATGGCGAGGCCATTCACTCCTACAGGCTGCATCCAGACATGGCCTATGCTATCAATGACGGCGTGTTCTAAACAACCGCCCCCCTTTCCAATAGATAATCACCCGAAAAAGTTTCTTTGTTTCTATACTAGACGTCCACAATCAATCAATCAATCATATACACTAAGCCCTGAAGCCCTTACGCTGTTTGCTACGTTCCATCCAACACATTTTTTACTTGTTTGTCGACACACAATGAGAAGAAGGAGCTCCCCCAGGAAAGAGAAAATGCGGCGGCCTCAGAAGGGCAGTGTCGGCGTCAGCTTATGCTTCTCCTTGGCCAAGTCGTCCTTCCACTTCTTGATCTTATTAGGCATGTCGTCGAGGTTCTTCTGAATAGCCGCCTGCTTCTCCGCATACGTTCTCTGCTGCTTGTGCCCCTTTGGCGGTTTCTTCTGGAAATTGCTGCTCCGCGGCGCCAGCGGCGGCAGGCCAATCGATGCCGAATCAACCTGGTTCACCAGACACGCCTTGCGGAGCTCCGCCTGCCGTCTGCCGCTGAATCTGCCCCGTCTCCAACGCCCATCCACAAACGTCGCCTTGAACGCTGATTCCGGATACGTTTTGTCTAGGTGCTTGAGAATCTCTTTGGAGAATTTGCGTGCTGTAGCCATTTCCTCCTTTTTGTTTACTTGTGTATACAGCAGAAAGAGAAAAACAATAAAAAAATAGCCCAGAGGTATATTGATCGATAGATACTGATACCAAACGACGGGGGGAAGGTGAATTAAAGAAAGATAAAGATGGAAAGAGAAATAAAGAAACGCTAGTGGATCGTAAAGAGAAAGCGAAATGATAAAGCCAGCCTCAAGGTTGGTTTATCTTCTCTCTACAAAAAAAAGCGTGTGCTTGGCTTGATTCGATCAAAGCTTCAATTTTCTTTTTTTTTTTCGCTTGCAGAATGAGGGGCGGCATCACGTGTGTTTCAGCGATAAAGCGAGTATGGTGGCCGTTTTTTCTCTCTCCCAATTCTCCATTCCCTTGTTTCCTCAAGCAAAAAAATAAAATAGCGAGTGTATATGCTATAACTTTTTGTCTTTCCCGATATCTTTTTTTTGGTTTTTTGGTGGTAATATTTCTTTGCTCTTGTTCACATTGCCTTTTGTTGCTCTCTTCCTTCCTTTCTCTCTTTATTCCTGCCATTTTCTTTCCATTCTGCGGTTGTTTTATACACTATTTTCCTCATCTTTCATTTCTATTCCTCCCCCAGCAAATCCCGATAAACATTAAACATCTTGTTTTTATTCTTCTTTTACTTTCCGCTCTGCAAAATTGGAAAAGGAAATTGACCTCTTTTCTTCCTTTATTTATAAATACTTTCTCTTTCTCTCTCCTGCCTGCATTCTAGATACTCTAAAGCCCAGCTTTTGTTGGTAAAACAAAAATTTATCAAGCAACTAGCGACTAGTGCCGTCAGACCTCTTCCTCCTATTGTTATTACCAGATTCCTTATTGTATTTTTATATCTAGCTGTTGTCGTTGCCGTTGTTATTTTTGTTTTTGTTTTTGTTTTTATTTCTCCTTCTTTTCATATCCTTGCTCACTGAGAAGAAGAGGGACCGTGTTTATTATTATTTTTGTTATTTTTATCTTTCCCTCTTCTTCTTTTATTTCTTTGGTATCTAATGGTAAGGCATAGTAGTCGAGACACCTCAAACTATGGTCTTTCTAAACGCGATGGCGATACCAATGATACCAACAACCCCGTTGATGGCGGCGACGATGTAGCAGCAGCTGGAAAAAGAAGCGGCAGTGGAGGAGGTCGTGGCAAAGGCGGTGCAAGTGCAAAAAAGGTGGTTTTTCGTCCCTCGGTTCGGCCATTATCATTAGGCCCAGCGGCCGTCAACAAGGCTGCAACGCCTCCGCCTTCGTTTACATCAACAGCTTCAACAGCGCTAACAGGGACGTCATCAGCAGTGGCGGATGGTGGCGGCAGCAATGGAAATAATAATAGTAGCATCACTGCTCAGTCTGTAGGGCGTTTGGTATGTGGCCGTAGAACCAATACGTTGTCTAATGGCGGGTTATCATCGGAAACCGCCGGCCTACTGCTCCTCAAGGCTGCTGCGGCCACCACTGCTGCCATAGCAAAGGATGCTGATTCAAATAAGTCTGAGAATCCCTGGGTGTTGCGCGCCAGACGGTCGACGGCACCGTGTGCACCAGTTGCTTCTAATCCGGCCGAAGACGACGGCTCTGCGGCAGCAACAGTCGATGCCATTAGCGAAAAACCTAAAACAAATGAAAAGCGGCAGCAGATGGAGGAGGAGGAGGAGGAGGATGCGCTGCTGCTGGACAGCGCGGTTGACTTTTCTGACGATGCTGCGGAGGCGCCGTCCATTGTAGCAGAGGTTGCGAGTGTCGGTGTAGAAGCCAGCGCGTCTCCACAGCAAACTCCGCCACTTAATTCACACACGGAGCTGGACGATGAGCCGCAGATTCCCGACACGAACATTACTGTGTGCTCTGACGAATCTGATGCGCCTGTAGAGCAGCCGCGGCACGCGGAGGCTGCTATGCCGTTTGCAATGGGCTTTGCACTAACAGCAGCAGCACCTGTTTCAATTGGGATTTGGAGTAAGCCAGAAATCAAGGCTACGGACACGCCGGAGCGCTTGGAAGCCAATGTACCGCCACCGCCGCCTGTGAGCGATTCTGCGAAATGGTGGAAGGCGAGGATTTCCGAAACATCCCGCGCCACGTCGACTGGCCAGCAAGAGTCGCTGAAAAGCACCCCATCGTCTAGGCGGCAATCGCTTGCTGCCAAGGGAGTGGTTGCAGGTTGTCTATCCACAACCTCACTAGTCAAAACAGCAGCAGCGGCGGGAGTAGCAGGCGAGAGCAGCCAGGCTTTGCATGGTGCAAAGTCGCAGCGTGGCAGCAGGCGTCACCAGGCGCATATCCCGACCGTTGTGCCTCCGCTGATGCTTGCTCGCGCCACTGCCACGCCAACTAGCTTGTTATCCACTTCTACCACAGCCGCGGCTGCTTCTACTACTATAGCAGCCACCACCATCGTTGCTGCTGCTCCTGTTGCCGTTTCTGCATTTACAACGACTTCTACTGGTGCAGGAGACACTGCTGCCGCCTCTATTGCTGATCCGGTTATGCCCATAGCTGCGGCCACTGTCATTACCTCATCTAGTCTATCACAGCCTCCGATCGAGCCTAAGCATGCTTCAAAACCTACTCCTGTCAACGAGTCTATTCCAGCCAACACACAAATCACAGAATCGTTTAAAGACGATTCTATACTAGCAACAACAGCGACAGTATTAGTTGTGCCCAGCGTTGATAAGCAACCACAGGCAGCAGACCAGACCGCCAAGAAACGCACAACATCCACTGACACCAAGTACGCAGACAACTGGAGATCGAGGCACGATTCAAAAACACCAACCACCACGGCTAATCCAGATAAAGCCAAGACAAGAAAGCCACAGCAGCGCCAGAGCCAAGTGCAGCACGCAGTGTCATCGTCTTCGCTTTCGTCGGACTCGGCAGTAGAGCTGAAACCAAGACAGACGTCTGTATCCGTTCACAGACGCGGCAGCGTGGTTGCCAAGCCAACGCCAACGCCAGCCACCATTAGCACCAATACCAGCACCAGCACTAACAAGCCAGCGGCCGATGCTGCTAGCTGGAGGTCTGATCCCAGTCGTGCAAGACGAAGCCAGAGCGTTGCGGCATCGACAGTGTCATCGGCACCGAAGCAGCAGCCACAAGCACGGCAGCCGCTTGCTGGAGTTGGCAGCCAGCAGGGAGGCGACCAGTTTGCCATCTTGATGCCCAGCATTCCGCCGCCCACTGCGCCCGTTCTCCAGTATCGCGGAGTCCACGCATCGTTTGTTGTTCCCTCATCCACCTCATCGTCTTCCTCGTCGCCTCAGGTGCACGGCGTAGCCGCTGTCTCGTCTTCTCTCTCGTCAAACCACCATCACCACCACCACCACCACCATATTGGAGGCGGCAACCATGACAGCAACACAATTCGCTCACAGCAACCGCTTCTCCCGCACACGATGCTTGCCGACATTCTTGATGACAACTCTGCTTCTTCTTCTTCGGGTGGCGCCAAGAACCAGCAGAGTGGCAGTATCATTACAAACGGCGCCTCGCTATTCAACCCGACTGCAAACCACCACCCACTCCTGTCGCCTCCTGACACAGCAGCCGTTGCTTCTTCCTCGCGAGGAAATAACTACTCGCGCTATTCGGAGAGTATGGGGAATGTAGGGGTCATGGTCACCAGTTCTCAGTTGGGACCTAGCTTGCGTGCGCTTTCGTCGGGAGTAAATCAGCTGTGGATTGATCCGTCGGTTGTGGGTGGCACTGAGCAGGATCTGCAGCCATTGCACCACGCGCCCAACGAGCCACGCGCTCGTTCGCGAGGAGATGCTGGCGGATACAACAAAGGTCCTGCAAGACTGCCGCCGCAGCCGATTGGGACACGCAGCCAGCGTACCAACACCGCGCCTCAGAACCAGCAACAACAACAACAACAGCAGCAGTGGAATCCTTACCCCCCGGCTGACCCGATGGAGCTAGGCGGACAGTACAAACCACACTTTACCTCTGGCGACATCCAGGCAAACCAGATTCCGCTGCCACCGCAGTACATGATGCCTTCGTATCCTCAAAACATGATGATGGTCCCAGCAATGCATATTCCGCTTGGCATGCATGTTTCATCCGACGGGTATCCCACCATCGACCCTAATGCCAGCAATAACGCCAGCAACAACGGGATTAGCAGCCAGCAGCACCCATCGTTTCTGGGCATGATGGTTCCACCGACATCATCGCAACAGCATCAACAACAGCAACAGCAACATCAGCAACTGCTAAGTTCTATTCACCACCAACGCATCTCTCCGCCGCAGCCCATGGTTTACCCTGCCTACGGATACGCTGGCGGCGGCGGTGGAGTGCAGCCGTCTCCGTACGTTTCGTATCCTCCGCCCATGCCTCTGCCGCATCGGTTTAACCCGCCTCATATCGACTATATGGGCAGCAGTATGCAGCCACCCGGTCCGCCTGGATACGGAACAAACGACAACACGGCTCGATTCTACTGTCCTCCTGGCTCCGCTATGGGCGCCGAGCAGTCGGTTCTTGTTGTTGGCCAGAACAGCAACCATCAGCACGCCGGAGCTGGAGCTGGAGGAAGCGATTACCATCCGCCAGCGAATGGCATCATTACCACCGCTGCTTCTGCTGCTGGTGGTGGCGGGTACGGCGATTCGCTGGTGTATTCGGAGCCCGGAGGAGCGTACTATCGCCAGTACGGACAAAACAATATCGTTGACACTGCTGGTCAGAGCAGTGGCGGTCTAGCGGTATCTGCAGGAAAGACTTTGCATAGAGCACCAGCAGCAGCAACGCCAGCAAATGTATCCACCACCGCAACGTAATTTGAAGCGCATTAACATTTCTTCCTATTGTTTCTGTTGTTGTTGTTGTCGCATTTTAGACTACTATATTTTCTTTAGTTACCATTATACAATAGCCATTTGCTTTACCATCAGAATTTAAGAATAATGAAAACGAACCAACTATTCTACTCTGCTCTACTCGATACGCGGGCGCTTTGCATTCTCGCCGTCGCTGCTGTCCACGTCCATCGATGACGACACCGCTGGCACATTTCCATCTGGTGGAGGTTTCTTGGCGGTGCTGATTTCGGCTTCATTCGCGTCTGTATCGTCCAAGCCAGCAGCAGCAGCAGCAGCAGGCTCCGCGCCATCCACCGCCTCATTACCTTCGTCAACGTCCAGCTCTTCATCCTCATCCTCTCCTTCACCATCCTCGCCATCCTCTCTGCCATCCTCTTCCTGCTCACCCTTCTGCTTCGCCCTTTCCTTCTTCTCCCGCACAATCGCCGCATGCGCCGCCAGCTCCGCCTGCAGGCGGTCGATGAAGTCGGCCAGGCCGACGGCCTCGAGGGCCTTAAACACATCGGAGGCCATGACGGTCTTGTGCCCGCCCTCGCGCGCGCAGTCGTTGGCGGTGGCCGCGATGTAGCTGACAAACACGGTGGCCGCCTTGGTCACCGCCTGGCGCGCCTCCTTCTGCACCGCGATGCTGTCTGGGAGGCTCCCCTTGATCAGCCGCGTGATGACTGCCTTTGGGTAGTCCAGGTCGTCGATGGTTGTTGGCTGCGCGGCTGACATTATTGTCTGGGCGTGTGGAGGGGGAATATGCAAATCCAGTGGTTGAATGAAGAGCAGGGCTTTGGTTATGAACGATTATTAGATGGCAGGGGAGGGAGTTTTCGAATGCTTGTTTTCTTCTTTTTTTTTTTGGCTGGATCTGGGTTTATGCACCTCTCCTTTTTTGCAGCTATTCTGTTCGTGTTGCAAGACTATGGGGTGGCGGGAAATGAGTGCCATTTCTTAAGATTTTTTTGGCCGCTTTTGTTTCTTCCTTGCCAAGCATAATAATACGTGTGTGTGTGGTTTTTTGGGAGGCAACATGTGGTGTTGGCGACTTTTTTATTTGGTATTTGTATAATGACTTGTTCTTTGTTTTGTTTTGTACGAATATGACTTGCTTGCTTCAAAGATTAAAGCATAAATGTTTTAAAAAATTACCCCATCCTTGTCGTCGTTTTAATTTACGTAAACCCCATTCCAGAGACTACTTAAATAGCGTATTGTTCAAACAATCAGGCCTCTTCTTGTCGGACCCAACTATCCTTCTTCTTCTAGTTTACATTGCATATCATTATTAGTATTGCTGGCATTTAAATTACTCTCCCATCATCATGACCTTTGGAATAACCATCGAGGTCGCGAATAGTAAGCGCAAGCATAACTGGAG
Organism: Coemansia sp. Benny D160-2; assembly: GCA_027595805.1. Classification (NCBI taxonomy): domain Eukaryota; kingdom Fungi; phylum Kickxellomycota; class Kickxellomycetes; order Kickxellales; family Kickxellaceae; genus Coemansia; species Coemansia sp. Benny D160-2. The sequence goes on along the minus strand of JANBOK010000307.1, from coordinate 3,574 downwards.
ATATGTGCGACCACGAAAAGGCGCCAAGCCTAGAACTGTTCTGTATCTGAAGAGGAAAATCTGTAAGAAAGAGGGTGTTGATTACAAAACAATGGGGTTTTACTATAAAAGCGGGGGAGCTATACTTGACGACAACCTGATAATGGTTCTTTCGCCTGCATGCAAGCCTATAACCATAGTCCTTAAGGAAAAAAGAGGATCTTCGTCTGAGAGCTCCTCCCTGGCCCGTTAAGAAGAGGAACAATAACTAGACCAGATGGAACGAAATTGGGGGGAATTAGGTGTTCAACTGGCAATAATATTTCATTTGAATACCCAGGAGGGGGGGAGCAAAACGCTATAAATAAAACCACATTCAAAGATCTAGTTCTTGACGGTGGCGGCGAATTCGCTCCACCCGGGCCCGTAGATATACAGGTTGTCCGCGTACTTTGCATCGGCAAAGTATCCAGCAGCACGCGCGGCACGGCCACCCCGCTGGCAGTAGACAACAACGCCCTGGGCGCTGGAGTCTTGCGCGGGAAGCTCGAACTTGTAGGTGTTCTTGAACTGGTCGCTCGGAAGCCTCAGCGCATCCTGGATCTCGTCGACCGGCAGGTTGAAGGCGTTGGGAACATGGCCGGCGTCGAACTCGCTTGGGCTGCGCACGTCGAGCATGACCATCTCGCGCCCATCGTGCTTGCCGTCCGACGAAATCGCCGTGATCTCGGCGAGAGAGACGGGTTTGGCTGGCGAGGAGGATGACATGTTTGGGAAAATGTATGACGAAAGCACGCGGATGGCTACTACTGCGACCAGAAGGTAGAGGAGGTTGCTCATAGAATGGTGTGGAATGGAAGAATGGTGGATAAAGGATAGTGTGGGTAGATAACTGTCTCTTGTTGAGCTCGGAAGACGATAAAGAAAAGAAAAGAAAGGGAGTGATCTCCTTTTATACCATTTCCAAGCAATCTCTGGCGCCTGTTAGTGTTTCACAACAGAATAAGCTGGAACATACTGTGGGCGGAAGGGTAAGGGGGAGATGACTATAAAGAGAAGGTAGGAGGTATAGGTTGCGGCCCCTTCCCCTATCTTTTCTCCTTTCTTCTATCCAATACCCCCTGAGCATTAATGCTATTATTATTGTCAGCTCAGAAAATAGGGGGAGGGAGGAAATGGTTATCCATCGGTCCGTTTTATTGATATTAATTTATTATCTTTCCGCAAAGAACGTGCTTACAAATCGATAGATCTCGGGCAATTTTCTTTTTTCTTGTTCCTGGCATAATCCAAAAATAAAGTGAAATTAAGTGAAATGAAATGAACAAACACGTGAAAAAGGGCAGATGAATCGGCTCTTCCATGATCAACAAAACCCCAGGATCAGCTCAGATCATGATAGTGTCGTCCGCTTTTTTTTTTCTAGCTGTCGTGCATGTTTACCACAAAACAACACGTCAACAAGAAATACATATAAAGAAGCCCAGCAGGCCTTTCATTCCTTTCACTCCTGTCCATCTTTTGTTTATCTTCTTTCAACAAGACCTTTTCTTTTTCTTTGTTCTGGATTCACCAACGCGTACGGCGCATAAAAAACAATGACCAGAAAGGCGGCGATATCGGACTATGAAAAGGAGCGGCAGGAGAACATCAAGATGAACCAGGAGATGCTTCTGGCGCTTGATCTGGCTCCTGGTGGCAGCGGCGGGAAACGAGCGCGTCGCAAGCCGCAGAGCCGGGAAAGGAGAGCGGCAAGCGACAGCGAAGGCGATGGCGGCGAGTGGGCGGAGGCCGAGGAAGGAAGAGGAGGAGGCAGGAAGCGGCGCGCAACCATTGGCCCAGCAGTATTGCAGGGCCCGGCAAGACGGTCCAAGCGGCTCCGCGGAGAAAGCGCAGAACCCACAACGCGGGCGGAGGAGATGGTGGTGGAGACCGGCGATGTGAGCGGAGTGCTAGCAACAGCCGACGCGTACTTTGCAAAGGAGACGCTGGATAAGGCGATACGCGTGGGAGGCCACTACTCGGGCTGGGTGGAGCGGGGCGTGATGGAGCGGTTTGGCATCCAGGGCAACGCGACGGATGCGTGGGAAAGCGAGGGCGGAGGCAAGTTCTCGTTCAAGGATCCGCTGGGAACCGGAAAACCGATGCCAAAGCGCGCGGTTCCCGGCGGCTCCCAGTCGATGGCAAGATACGTGGCATCCAAGCTGCTGAAGAAAAACCCAAACGCCTACTTTTACCGCCACACCGAGCCCGGCGTCGAGCAGTGGACTGGCGACTGGACCGCCGATGAGCGCGACGTCTTCCTGCGAATTGCGCGGGAGTTTGGGTGTGGCGACAAGTGGGGTCTGTTCTCAACCTACCTGCCGCACCGTGTCGGCTACCAGTGCAGCAACTACTACCGCCAGTACGTGATTCCTGCTGGCTGGATCATCGACGACAGCTACATGCTCGACAACACGGGCCATGCGGTCTACGTTGGCAAGCACAAGAACAAGCAGCGGAACGCGGCGATCGCAGACGAGAAGATCTGATCAGTGCGGGTAGCGGTAGAACTGGAGCAGAATGGCGATCTGGATCAGGCAGGGAACGAGGGCTCCCAGCAGCCACGGCACGTAGGGCGCAAGGTAGTGCGCATCCAGCGACACCACCAGAATGGCCAGCGCGTACGTGGTGTTGCCCATAAGCGACAGCAGAAACAGCCAGATCGACAGTCCCGCACAGCTCTTGCGCCGGTAGTTCTGGATCGCCTGCGGCACATACGACATTATGTAGATCACAGCCGACGCGGTGCCCATTGCCTGCGCAAGCATCTGCGAAACTGGGATTGCTCGCTCGGGGCCCTTGTCGTCTCCGCCGTTGTCCGAGGCTGGCGCAAACAGCAGCGCGCCCAGCATCACCGCCAGACTGCCCACCGCCGCAACCGCCAGCACGCCGCCCATCACGCTAGGCAGCATATCGAGCGAGTTGGCACTACTGCTAGAGTGCGTTTGCTGTGCAGCCGCTGACGTATTCGCCTGCAGCGAGCCATCATGTGCAGCTGCTGGATTGGAAACAATCAAGCGCTCAGCCTCACCCGTATCCGCACTTGTTGCGTCGCCCTGTTCGCCTGCAGCTGTCTGCTCGGGGTCGTCGGCCTCCTTGGCCAGATGCGCCTTGTAGACCACGCGGTAGTAGATAGTCTGGTACAGCAGCGTCGAGTCCACAAAGAGATAGTACGAGCCAATAATGATAGTCGATGCCACCAGATCCTGCATCAGCGCTCCTGCGATATTGAAGATATCGCCACACACCCAGGCAACCATCATCACCAGATTGACGCCCTCGCCGCTCTTCCGCTGGTAGTTCAGGTATATTTGCGGAAACATCACCACCATCCAGCAAACAAGGGATATGTATCCGATAACGTCTGATAGCGTTTGCCTGTATCCCTCCTCCTCCCCTATCTCGGGCGTTGAGCCTTGGGCCGCAATGGCTGCTGCTCGAACTATTAGGGCTAGCATCCTTGTTTGTTAGTGCTTTTGGGGATTGATACAACCACAACAGAGTGGTAAGAATAGCAATAATAAAGGCAAAAGCAATAACGTGCAAGCAATCT
>JANBOK010000306.1:0-16961 GCA_027595805.1 Coemansia sp. Benny D160-2 | reverse complement strand
GTTGCATTGCCATTTGCATTTGCACATGCTGTTGTCGTGGAGTCATTGGCGAAATCGGCCCAAAATCGCCGCCCATCGAGCCAAACCCGCCTCCAAACAGCCCGTTGATTCCCATCTGGCCAGGAATCGCACCAGTCCACATAGGAGCACCGCCGATTCCAGGGCGTCCGGCACGAGACGATGACCTAGGAGGCTGTTGCTGACCTTGGTGCTGAAGCGACATGCCCTGTCCTGGAACCAGCTCAGCCCGGCTTCCTGAGCGACTGAGCGAGCGGCCTGGTGCTGACGGATCTGCGATTGGCATAGGGTTCTTGTAATACGAGCCTACCCGCTGTCTGGCCACACCGCCACCATTTCTCATCTGCTGCTGCTGCTGCTGCTGCTGATCAACTGCAGCGATACCCGCATAGTGCGCTTGATCAGGCTGCTGGCCAAAAAACTGTGTTGTCGAAGGAGGTCGCCTGAGCACGCCAGGGGTTCCGGAAGAGACTATTCCCCCTGCGCCCACAGAAGCACCAGCTGTAGGGACAACAAATCGAGGCCCACTAGAGCTAGAAATTCCGCCTAAGGCTGCTGCGGTTGCCGCCAGCGTCTCGTTGTTGGTGTAAGCAGGGGTTTGTGCACGGCTTGCCGGACGCAGAATATTCGTGGCTTTTGCTCTGCTAGGTGCCCTTTCCATTTGTGCGTTTGCGTCGCTTGCTCGTTGTCAGCAGCCTAAAATGCCTGTTATTCAAGTTTTTCTGTCGAAGGAGTAAGGGAATTCAGTAGATTAGAGTGAAGGCTAGAAAATAAGAAAACAAAAACAAAAACAAAAACAAAACGAAAACGAAAACGAAAAAAAAAGAATGATGGCATGCACTTTCAGGAAGACTAAGGTTGTGCCAGCCTTTTTAAAGGCGGTCATGCCACCCACATTTCAGTTTTCTCGCCTACAAACAAAAAAGCGGCAACAAACAATAAGACTTGCGCTTGTAGCAAGTGTCATGCTAAAAAAAAAAGATGTCCACCTATTGTTATAATCAGTTCGCTATTATTACTAGTGAGAAACACGTTGCTCTTTCTAGACATGCTGCGGCAGATGTATGATACCGTCAAACTCGCGCAGCGTGCTCTCGAGACGGGCGATTGAAGCCTGCTCGCTATCAAGGAGCTTGACTAGATGGTTCTTTCCGGTGAAAAGATGCGAGTGCCGAATGAACCATTCCTGGAGGTTCGCGGGCTTATCTTGAACGAGGCCGTACATGTATCGCTTCTCAGCCTCGGTGCGGTGGGCCAGGTCTTCAGCAGGAACAAAGGACACATATTTCTGGGTGATCTCCTTGGCCAGATCTCCCAGATCTGGATCGCTCTTGACAAATTTGTACCACGTGTAAATTTGCCGCGAGTCTTCGCTTGAACAGGCAGAGTCGTCGGGAATGTCTCTTCCATGGCTGCGTCTTGACTGGATGCGCGCTAAGCGTGTGTGCTCAAGTACTGTGTCGCGCTGGCTCTTGGCAAGAATCCAGGACTCCATGCGCTCCTTTTCTATGCGGTTGCAGAACGCATGGATCTTGTCCTCCTCTGCTGCCATCTGCTGCTCGACCAGCCGAAGCCGTCGACCGTGCTTGCCGCGCTTCTTCTCTTCCCAAACGTCACGCATGCGCCGCAGCGCAAGCTTGCGCATGACACGACACAGCATCGCCTTGTGCTCGGCCTCGCGAGACGCATGCTCCACTATCTCCATGTCAGCCTGCTCTTGGAGCTCGTCATTATGCCAGCACTCAAACTCGGCCTTGTCCAAAAGCGCTTGCGGGTACGCACCCAGCAGATCTGGGTGCTCCGTGTGCAGCGAGCGGAACCATGCAATCGAAATCCGTAGAAACTGCTCCTCTGTGAAATTGTGCTTGACATAGTTGGGAACGAGGACCACAGGCCACGTGTGGTACTGCGCAATGATCTCCTCGCTGAGAAGAAACAAAAGTATATCTTGGAGCTCTGCCCGGAAGATGTGGGCCTTTGCGTTGCGCGTCTCCTCGTTCCCACTAAAGCCGAGGGCGACTGCGCCCGCACTGTCGTCGCTGCCGCTTGTGGCAGACGCAGCAAGCGCCTCAAACACCTGCGAAATCGGCCGCGGCGGATGCATTGCGGCAAAGAGTTGTGGGAGAGTGCAGAGCTGGAACGACTTTTTGCGGAATTTGTCGGTCATTTCGCGCGTAAGATGCGCCACTGCTGGAACGTACGTGTACGCCATCTTGACTGGGCAGATAAGCCGGGCAATCTTCCAGTACACAAGATGCGCGGCAAGGCGGCACAGCTGGGCGTAAGAGCAATCTACTATATTGTGGAGCGTTGACATTGCACGTGTGGGCTGTATGGCTTCAATCAGCGCTAGCAGCGTAGGCGAAACGTCAGAATACAGCAGCTGCTGCCGCAGGCTCTCCATGCTGTCCCGGAGCAAGATAGCATGAAATGATTCTATACGTGGATATCTGTCATACTCGCCCGGATGCAGCTCGCTGTCTGCAACAATAGGACTGCGTCCGCTGCGTGCTGAAAGCTGCTCGCAGCCAGCCGACATCATCCGTCTAGTAGGCATCAGATCTGCACCCGGATATTCGTGCCTGCCACTGCTCCTGTATACTTGCTCCCCGCCAGCTAGTGGTGCATCCTCTGGAAAGAACAGTGGTCCACTGTAATTCTCAACCGCCGGCGCAATCGATTGGGTGGCTTGAGCGGGTTCGGCGATGCCTGCTGCTGCGCTGCCATCCGCAGGGGTTGCCGGGCGGGGCGTATGCGTTACTGAAGCCGATGTGCTGGCGTTGGCTGGCGTTGCAATGCTGTAGCCGCCTATGCTGTAGCCGGTGTTAAGAAATGGCCGCGTCTTTGCAACCGGCAACGGCCTGTCTAGTCTGGGCCCACGGGGAATTTGCAGCGAGAGCATGATGCGCTTGTGCACATGCAGACAGACACGGCCGCCCTTGCGCAGGCCGTTGAAGAGCTGGATCAGGTCGGTTGCTAGAGTGGATCGGCGCAAGACTTCCTGGATGTAGTGTCCAGAGGTATACCCTTCTGACAGCGCTACCTCGTTCAGTCCACGGATCAGCCGCGATTGTGTCAGCACATAGTTGGTCTCCATCTGTTCTATCATCAGCGCCTTGGTCAGACGCTTCAGCACATTCTCATAAAGGCGATCGGCTAGACATTCGACGCCAGGAAACGTGTTGTCAAGCATGAACACAATGTTAAACAGTTTTGGATATACATGTTTGCGATAGCCACGCCGCTTCCACTCTCTGCTGTCGCGCACTGCACGCTCTCCCTCGGATATCGTGCTGTCTCCGGTCTCACTTGGCTCGCGATTCAACATTAGGTTGACCAGCCCAAGATCTGCAAGGAGCTTGGTTCCATGCTGGTTTGACCCGTGGTTTACCATGATGTCCGACTTCACTCTCCATCCATCCAACTCTGCAATCGATGCAAGCTTGAGCATGGTTTCAGCCTCATCCTGTTCGACATCGTAGTAATCCGGATCTCTAACTGTCTCTTTCGGATCATCTCTTAGCGGATGGCCCACAAACAGCACATTGTCAATTGCAACCTGAAACCGTCGGTCGCTCATTGATGGTCTTGGGGAGAACAGCTGTGCCAAAAACTTTGTGTCAAATCCGTGGGTGTCTTTGGCCATGTAGGGGCGCTGATAGGCGTGCTTTTCTATGTCTTCCGATGCTAGTCGTTCGTCAGGGAATGCACAACCGCTAGGCCCAAGATTCGCCACATGCTCGCTCAATGTCTGTCTGCTCTCCGCCTTAGATTCGCCCTTGCTCTGAACACTCCCCATTCCTGCAGACGGCGTTTGGTTCTGGTTGCTGCTTGACGCGGTTTGGTTAGCCTGACCAGATACAGTGGATATTGAGGGGCTTGAGCCAGCATTCGCCACAGAGGTGTAGCTCGTGTTGCGCGATGGCAGTGCTCTTCCTGAGGCAGGGTCTGGCACATCGGTTTCAGCCGGATTACCAGGGCCACTGCTGCCTGTCTGGGCTACTGAGCTGCCTGCCGTATTGGCGTCAAAAATGGATTTAGCTGGCGCTCCCCCGCCCTTGCGCTCTGACGCAATGGCTGACTTCCCGCCATTTCTGTCCACATTGGTGTTGGTTCCAGCTCTCTCTGCACGAGCACTGCGTCTGCGCATCTCTGCTTCTGCCGTAGCCCTTAGTGCTGAATCTGCATACTCATAGTCAAACCGTGACAAGGGGTAACGCAATGGCAGATAGTCGCCCTTTGATGAGTATGTGGCCAGGAATATTCCAAGGATGGCATCGCCCTCATGCATTGTTCCAAAGCAAAGTCCGGCTCCAATCCTACGTCTCAAGAGCCGGACAGTACAGCGAGATACAGATGAAATATATGAAGAAAGAAAAAAGAAAGATAAAGATAAAGATAAAGATAAAGATAAAGATAAAGATAAAGATAAAGATAAAGATAAAGATAAAGATAAAGATAAAGATAAAGAGAACGCTGTTGTCGCCGATCTGATGCTGCTTGGCGCAAGTGGACGTCGCTGTTTCAATGTCTAGACCAAAGATGAGAGCACACAACAAATGTGGAGGGGGGGCGATATATCGCAAGCAGCAGCCAAAAACCGCACTTGTGGGATTTGTCAACAAGTGCCCGCAGATCGCAATTGCGTGTTAATTGGATGGACTTCTAATGGTATTTTTTTTGCTTGTGGCTGTAAACGTCAACAGAATTTTTGTCGCATTTTGACAAACGTTGATCATTTCTATCAGCATTTGTCTCAAGTGAATAAGAGAATGAGCAAAGATTGCCTTCTTGCATGCATTGGCGGATTTTCTAATCCTTCACCTGAGTGAGAGAAGATGCAGCACGGTTTTTCTTTTTCTTTTTCTTGGAAGCCTTGTTCCCCAGCAAAACATTTCTCCAACCAACCGTAATTTCTTGGCTGTTGGTTTTGGAGAAGGAAAAAAAGGACGTTTGCTTTGTTCCTTGCTCCTTCCATGCTTCTTCTTTTCTTTGAATGCTCCTTGTTCCTTCCTTTTCTCTTCCTTACCACGCCAATAAACATCGTTAGTTAGTTATACCCGTTTCACCACTTATTTCTTTTGCTTTTATATATATTTTAAACATTCAATCCCTCGTCTTTAGCTACAAGCAACTCTGCCTCTTCTGCAAACTAAAAACCTTTGTTATAGTTTTTTGGTACACAGTGCTGTCCTGGTTCCATGTCCTCCACATCAGCCTTTCTTGGCTCGTTCTACGAGTCTCACCAGCGTCTGGTTGCTCGCTCGGATTCTTCGTCCGCCCCAGTCTATCTAGGACTGGTCTTTAAGGCATACTATCTACGCACGACAAGACAATTTGCACTAGCATACTTTTTCCTAATTGTGCTAGGCATTGCTGAGAGGTTGTTTTCGCTGGCCATCGACTCTATTCCTGACAAGCGCGGCCAGCCTTGGAGGATATTCCCTCGCGCATGCCTGTACTTTGTGGTCACCATGATTCGCTATGTGCTAATGATAGCAATCATGGTCGTGTACATACCAATGTTCCTGGTCATCTGTCTTGGACTTGCACTTGGCCAAATTGCGGTGGAGGTCATAAGATATTACTTGATGATGCGCCGCATCAGGAACAAGGAGAGGAGGAGACACGCTGGTGACTCTTCCCCGAGCGAAACCGAAGATTCGTTATCCGACAAAAACGAGCTTCCAAAGCAGAGCCACATCAGCGAGTCCTGCTGCTGAATCAGCCATATTACATGGCTATCCTCTTGTAACGTTCAGTATTTCTGTTGTTTACACCCTAATATAAAAGCAATATATTGATAAATCACCACATCTGTCCTGCGCTCTGCAACCTTACTTTCTTCCTTGCTTGAACTCTAGGAACGCCCTCTTGTCAAGTCGCTTGACCTTGCGGATGTCGGCATTGCGATCCTTCCATGTGCTCTTTCGTAGTTTTATTGGTCGGCTGCCTACATACTTGCCGTTGAACTCTTTCCATGCTGCCAAAAAGTCGTCAGCATCTCCAAAGCTCAAAAATCCATATCCACGACTTTTGCCGGTCTTTTTGTCCATGACCACGTGTGTCTTTTGCAGTGTCCGGAACTTGCTAAACGCTTGTTGCAGCATTTCGCTGGTAACCTCGGGCCCCAGGTCGCCTGCAAACAGTCGATAGTCGTTTGTTGGCCAGTCGTCAAGAGTTGCATCTTCCCACACTTGCCCGCCTGCCTTGCGTACAATCCGCCGCTTGTTATGAGGCTTTCCCGGTCTCATTTCGCCGTCGTGGCCGGTATTAGCGTTTGCCCCGGCTGGATCTGCTGTATCCAATGTGGAGACATGTGGCTGGGATTCGGCATACAAGTTGCTACCTTCTGCATTCTGTTGGATGTATGGAATATACGTGCCTTGGGCATTGTCGTAATAGTAATACTGTCCGTATGTATTGTCATACAACCACGTATATCCAGTGTCGTCGGTGACATATGTATACTGTTGGCCATCAAGTGCACTCTCAGCATTGAAACCGCTTGCATTGCTAATCGCGGTGGCGCTTGCCGCAGATTGTGTTCCTTTTGATGTGGTTGCTTCAGAGACAAGTGTATTTACTTGCGAGTGTATCCTCTGAGGCTCATTGCTTTCTACCTTTCCAGTCCTATTCTCCGGCTCCTTTTTCAGCACCGGCTCCGATGAAAGCACAACCGACTGCGGATATGCAATAATTTTTTTTGCTTGAAGGCGGTTTCTTGACGGCTGCATTACTTTGCCAATACTGTGTTTAGATTAGAATACAAACTAAATGTGGTGCATGTGCGGGAAACATAGTTTTCAATGTAGAAGGAATGGTTTGGCCAGAAGGCGGATCTGACCTGGATGTGAAGCTGAACAATACTCCAAGATAGCAGTCACTTACGGGATTGAGCAAGTGATTTTTGTTTATTTGCATTTATTTTTGATTTCATTTGTGCGTACAAATGGGTATGTGCCTGCGTTTGTTGAACCGAATTAATGCACCAAACAAGGACACAAGCAGTGAACTCCTGGGTTTCACGGTGATCCTGGCAATACCACCGATTCGCCAGAACCTACAATCAACGAGGCGCCTTCAAATGGGAGACAGGTGATATCCGCTCCAAGAACAGGTTGGGAAGAAGACGTGTTGCCGCCGGTATCTGGGGAAAGCGAGCGGCCTCCAATTGTACGGTAGCGTCTTGTGGTCCGAAGCCAAGATGTATTTCCGCGCAGATTCCGCGGGTGCGCGAGATAATCAATAGTGCGCATGCAGTACCACCACAAGCGAATATGGAATCCAAGGAGCAAAGACAATCCTAAAAACGCAGCCAGCGCAACTACCATGTACAGAACAAGCAAGACAAGAAAAACAACAAGAGCCACCTTTGCCAGCACTGACGACGAGGACAAAGAAAACGGAGATCCAATCGCATGCCACAGTATTTCTCTGCACGCCTCCAAATTCTCTCGACCAGTGCCGATAGCAACACGCACACTGCATGCCAGTACCAGAACCGTGTATAGCAAAGCAATAACAACATATCCAAAGAAGGCTCTATAGTTTGCGTCTCCAATACATGTGTTTAGCCAGCGACAATGGTGGTCATAGCCGGAGATACATTTGTTGCACAGCTTGCAGTGGCGAGTCCCAGGGTTAACAAGCACACAACACACACGACATGTGCTTGTGGCCGCATTGACTACAGGCACTCCCCTCTCAAATACATAATTTGGATTTCTCCTCAACGATCGCTCACCCCCTGCAACGCCTGCAAGCCCTACCGGTGTATTTAATGCAGACCTTATTTCCGGTGCCTCGACATTGCGAGCCGCTACAAGAATGTCCAGCGTCACTGCTGCTCCTGCCAAAGGGACACTGATCCCTAGAACAACATACCATCCTGAGACACTGTGCATCTCGGCAACGCGCAGATACAATGCTAGTGCAATGTTAAACATGGCTACTACTGCTACTGTGGCCGCCCAGTGAATAACAAACAGCGGGTCCCACGGTCGTGAGAACCCGCCTTTGCGAAACCAAAACACCGTAGCCCCCTTGGGCACGGATGCAGCAGCTGGAATCAACTGAGGTGCTTGTGATAGCGGATTTCGAGCTAATGCACTAATACTAGATCCAAGTCGTCCAAGCAATAGCTGGTCGCTGGCGGATTCGCCGGTGCTGCAACTGCTATTTTCCGCGCCAACCTCTGATACCACAAGTGTGGATACATCCGAGGCGGCTGTACCGCTTTGTGCTGATGAGCTGCTCTGCGCTTTTAACACTGATACTCCAGAGAACTTTAGGGCGCGGGCAAAATACCCATACCTGATCTGGTTGGCACTACTACTAAAGCCGGTACTGGCAGCATCATCCGCGGTAGATCCACGCAAAACGGGAGATGTGTTCCATGGTGACTCAAATGAGCGACCGTTCGCAGGGGTTTCACCTTCGTCAGAACTATAGTAGCCATCTTCCAGTGAATCGCGCCCAGTCGAGGTATCATCGTCTGATCCAAGTACCGATACAATATCAAAACCATGCAGTGCTTGTGTTGACGCGGTACGCCTCCGAAAGATCATGGGCACGTTTCCACTCCCAAGCCCTATACCATGGTACTCACCCTCGTCGCCGTCGCTATAATCATACTGGTTTCCATCGTCTTCAGAGTGTTCGTGGTGATACGACTGTCCATAGGCTTCTCCAGTTGATTTGCGGCTGCTGTCGTTGCTGTGTTCTTCTTGGGCTTTCAATCTCTCTGGTGGCTCCAGTTGACCCTTTAGCCCATCACTGGAAACGTTATCCTCGTTCTCCATGCTCTCAATATTTGTCATTTTGAAAATGAGCACACGTTGCAGCAGGTCCTCAGCAGTTGCAGCAACAGAAAGGCAGCCGAGTGGATATCGTAGATAACAGTCTATATCAGAGCAAAACAGACAGCAAACAACTCGGAAGGATAAAATAGTAGAAGAAAGAAGCTTAGAGCTGCTGTAGAATAGAAAAACCCTGTCTATCCGTTCCTATCGCAGCTTTCCCATCTGTCCAGCATGCTGGAAAGCAAATAAACTTGCAAAAAAAGGTAAAATAAAAAAAAGTAAAGAGCAGAAAGCAAAATAAAAAAAACAGAAAAAAGAGGATAAAACAAAATATCATTTTTCCTGGGCTCAGGAATACCAGGGCTCTGAAGAATTTCATTTTTCAGTCACCATCTTTCGACACCACGCAAACGAACATAACATCTGGCACAAGCCTGTTTACCTCATGCTACATTTCCCGCTTTAACGCAAGATAGCCTGCACAATAGAGTAACTTTTATGGAAAACAATATTCTTACGCAAGTTGTCTGCGAACCTCTTCAGCAAAGTTGGGCCTTGCGGGCTTTACGACACCTTCGCCGCGCTCAAAGCGGACAAAGGACACGATGCTTACGGGCGCTCCAATTTCATCAGAGATCTTTGTTAGCACCTCGCCAACGGTTCCCCCGCCAAAGAGAAACTGCTGCGCCTCCAAAACCACAATATCGGGGCTCTCATTATGAGCCTCCGCATTGCCAGTTTGGGCGCTCTGCCAGTCCTTAACCGTCGCATACCGCGGAGCATAGCCAACTACCTGCTGTGCAAGGCGCTTTGTCAGTTGGCTGAGTGCCTTTCGATGCTCATCACTACGAATATTGCCCCGGACAGCAACAAGACCGCCAATCTTTCCAGCGGAAGCGCTGCCGGTACCTGAAACCCCACCATGCACATAGCCGTTGACTACAAAGGAATCTGGTGCCCCAGACCACCCAATTGTGCCTCCTCTGCGTAGGACGATGTTTTCCCCGAGGCGACCGATGGTCTCCGTGATCGTGTCTGCAACAGAGCGGCTCTCCAGCATCCTTTTTGCCAGTTCATCAGGATTGGCCATAGTCAGACCATCAACCTTGCCGCCGTCTATGGGCGTCTGCATAGCTGAACAAGCAATAGCCGAGGCAAGATCAACAAACATCGTGTTCCGTGCAACAAAGTCAGTCTCACAGCCCAGCTCAACGATTGATGCACAGGTCAGATCATCGTTAACATGCACCGCAATTGCTCCCTCGGCTGCGGCTCGGTCCTTGACCTTTTCTGCCTTTTTGGCGCCGGTATTAAAAGCATCCTTATCCAGCCACTCTAAAGCTTTTCCAATGTCGTTGTTCATCTGAATAAGAGCCTCCTTTGCTTTGGTGATCGAAACCGGGTTCAGTTCACGGAGCTGCTTGAGTGCACGTATATCGACCTTGGTTGCATACTCGCGCCGACACAAAGAGCCCGCCTGTCTGAAAATATGCGTGGGCTTTCCGAACAAACAAGGCAGTCTACCGCTCGGCACCATCTTGACAGCAAACGTCCTTATCGGGAAATTATGTAGTAAAGAAGCTAAGGGGGGGAGGAACTAAATAAGAAGAAAGATAAGACAAGTTTGCAGGCTCCTGCTTGGCAAACAAGCTCGACTTTAGCACGCAAAATACAAACATGAAAACTTTTCAAAAAAATACAAAGATTCCAAAAATGGAAACCTTACAAACTTGACTTTGCTCTTCTGCTTCTATGTTTTTTCTTTTCGGTATATTATCTTCTTTCTTCTGACCGACCGACCGACTATCTGGCTGGCTGGCTGGGTGTTCAACTGAAATTCATACTCACATAGATTCATTTGTATACATTTACTACAGTATTGAATTGAATTTTATTTTCAAATGGCAAAGAAAATTGTTGTGCTAATCTCTGGAAGCGGAACCAATTTGCAAGCGCTTATTGACGCAGAGAAGCAAGGGGTGCTAGGAGGCAAAATAACGCTCGTAGTAAGCAACAAGAAAGCCGCATACGGACTGACTCGTGCAGCAGATGCTGGCATTCCGACCTTCATACAAACTCTAAAGGAATACAGGGACTCTGGGAAGAGTCGCGAGGACTTTGATTGCGATCTTGCCAAGCACATTGCCTCAACACAGACCCCCGATCTCGTTGTTCTTGCGGGCTGGATGCACATTCTTTCGCCTGCGTTTATCAACTTCTTTAGCGGGAAAATTATTAATTTGCACCCGGCACTTCCCGGCGAGCTGGATGGCGCACATGCGATCGACAGGGCGTACAGTGAATTTGTGGATGGCCAACGGACAGAAACAGGCGTCATGGTTCACTATGTCATTCCAGAGGTTGACAAGGGCGAGCCGATCCTTACACAAAAGGTTCCCTGCGTGGAGGGAGATTCGCTAGAGGATCTGGAGAACCGCATCCACGCTGTAGAACACCAGATCCTTCCCAAGGCGGTCAAACTTGTCTTAGATCGTGTGGTATAGCTGAAACGGTTTGGCTGGTCCTGGACTTTTTTTCTTTCTTGCAAGAGGCGGCTATGGCAGTCTTTGGTGATAGTTGTGAGTAGTACCATGTTGTCAACTAAATCTCTAGAAGGCCATATACATACGGGATTGATAGGGTTCTATCTTCTTTCAAAGAAGGGTGGGCGGGAAAACCTGATATACTAAGACTCCTCTATTCAGGATCTTTAAAAACTATGTCCAGATCAAGCTCATCAAAATCATAGTTGACTTTGGCAGCTGTGTCTGGTCTTGACAAACGTGGGTTTGCAGCAGGAACCGCGTTATCGTAGTGAATATAGCCTTGTTGGTGTTTTGAGTGAAATCTCTTTTGTGGCAATGCGGCATATTCGCCCTGAATGAGGTCGTAAAAGTATTTGTAGAAGAACATGAGCGCATCGTATTCACCACAGTAACCATCAGGCACCGTGTCGCGATAGAGAAAATATATTGCTTCAATGGTTGCCAAGTAGCTGTCATCTAGGTTCTGGTATCTCCAAAACCGCGTTTTCCGCGGACTAATTGCAATCTTTCGCATCCGCCCAAGCTCGGGACAGTCCCTAACCATAGTTCTGGCTTGCGACCATGTGCCGTCTATGACAACCGCATTGTCGATATGACGGATATCAAGCTCCGAAGGGTCGATTGCATCTAGGCCAGGAAATAACAGCACCGTTCTATCGGTATCAATCCCGTTCATGCAGTCCACAGTGTATGGAATTATCTCCACATCCTCGGGCGCAATAATCTTTGCATGTATCGCTGTCGATTTGCCGTTAACCTCCTTTAGGTGCTTTATGACATTCAGTCTAAATGGAAGGCGAACCGACGGGATCTTCCCATTCAGTTTCTGCACCGGCTTGCAGCAATGGTAGCAGAAGAACTTTACACTCTTCCCGCACGATGTGCAAGATATACGCTCGTTGCATGCGTCAAGGACGGGCCTTGGCCAAACCTTTAGGGCATCTATGTCGTATGGCACAGCTCCTTGCATCTCAGAGTCTAAAGTCGGACACAGTCTAGTTATAGGAAATCTAATTTTGCAAAAAGTAAAAGCGATAAAATGCAAACAAGAGTAAAATATTCCGTGATGGTGTATATGGAATATATTGGCTGGGATCCTTGAATTCGCATATTAGGCAAGATATGGGCAGCGCTAGAAAAAGCCAGATGATGTATTATTTGGCATCTCTACGAACACTGAGAATATAATTTCTGCAAGTCAAAAATCGAACTTTGAGCGAAATGCATCCAGATCTTGCCTTTCACAGGCCTCAGCAAGCTTTGGCTCGCCTAGCATGTACATTGATAGCTGAAGCGCATTCCAAATTGTCGCGCTCATGCCGCTGCTTCCTGGCAGCCCACGCGCAGCAGCAGTGTCGCCTACATTTGCTGCCTTTCCCTTTTCGTCCATCGTCTGGAGCTCACGCTGCTGGAGGGAAAGCGCAATGAGGCAGTTTTCGGCTGCTTCTCTGTGCTGCCCCATGTTTGTTGACGCAAGAGACATGTTGTAGCGGGCGCGGATAAAGCTAGGATGGAGCTCCAGTGCTCGGAAGTAGGCCTGGGTGGCTTCCTTGTTGTTGCCTGTATGTGCCTCTGTGGCACCAAGTCTGTTCCACAAGATGTAGTCGTCTGGCCTTTTTGACAGGGCAGCCTTGAAGCAGTCCACAGCCTTGTCATACTCGGATGATATGTTAAACAACACCCCAAGCGCCACTTGGACGTCAGAGTCCCAGTCCTGCCCAGGCGACATGCGTGCTGCTTTTATATACAGGTCTTGAACATAGTTTTTACGTGTTTCGCTGCTTGTCATGCTCTCTGCTGCCGAGGAAGGAACAAGTGGCTTGTAGCGGTCGTGACGCGCAATC
The DNA here is from genome assembly GCA_027595805.1 of Coemansia sp. Benny D160-2. Lineage (NCBI taxonomy): Eukaryota > Fungi > Kickxellomycota > Kickxellomycetes > Kickxellales > Kickxellaceae > Coemansia > Coemansia sp. Benny D160-2. Next base: position 3,749 of record JANBOK010000306.1, on the reverse strand, counting down.
CACTCGTGGAGCTCGTCATAGGCGTCCATCTGGTATCCTTCGTTTGTGTACGAAACAGCAAGGGCAAGATGGGCATCAAGAGCATTAGGATCAAGCGATATTGCCTTTCTTAATGCCGCAATAGCAGCCTGCTCCTGTTCGTTCTCTTGCTGCTTCAGACCAAGCTCCAGCCACGCACGCGCATCCTTCGGATTCTGCGAGACCGCACTTTCTAGCGCAAGGATGCTATCGCCAAGGCTGACAGCCTCAGAGTTCTGCCTCATTTGCTGGATTGTCTCTTGAAGAGTATTAGTAGACAATCCTTCGTAGTAGTTGTTGGGCTGGAAGCGATAGATGTTGAGTTCTGGATCGACAGCCCTGTGTGATGCCTCAAGCGTATTGAGTGTCTCCCATTCTTTCTGAGTATCCAGCCATTCGCGATCTTGGTCGTTAAGCATCGGCTCAATGTTGTCCTTGAATTGCTCCAGCCAGCCTTTGTCTGCCTCGCCGTGAATGAAGTCGCTGCTGGGCTGCTCTAGCTTTACATCCAGTTCCTGGGGATGGCCGCTGACCACAGACTCTCTTAGTGGCCCGTCCAGAGTCTGCTCGAATTCCTCGGCCCAATTGCGCTCTAGACCACGCGCTAGGTCCTCTGAGAACATCTTGCCTGTATGAGGAATCTGGCTTTCTGACTTGGTTGCTGCCTCCCGATCAACAAGCGCATCTGCTCTTTTCTCAAACTCCGTCGCCCATGTTGGTCCATCTGCCGTCTGCGCAGTCGCGCTGTCCAGCTCCACCTGTTTACCTTTCCCGCTGGAAACTACCTGGTCGCCGCTGATAGTTGCTTGGCCATCAGCAACCTGTTGCATAAAAGAAAAAAACGCAGAATCTTTAAACTTTGGGTTAGCTGACCCGCTCACAGACTCTAGGATTTGAGCAGCGGTTTGTGCAAGACTGTCGTCGTGATGAGCTCCATCCTGAAGAACATTTTGCTCAGCCGCTTCGTGCTCTTTTTGGCGAGTGTTTTCACCTACCTGCTGCGGGTACACCATAGGCCGATGTGCTGACATCATCGGATTGGCCATCGGGTTCATGTTCATCATCATCGCTGGCCCATGGTGTGGCATCGAGTACATACGCGCCTCGTTGAACGCCATTGCCATCGGATCAGAGCTGGCCGTGGCAATCTCTGGAGCAGACAACTGAGATGCGCTTGCTGCCAGATGTCCAGACTGGTGGAACTGCTCTGCCCAATTTGCCTGCCGGCCTGCCATTGGACCTGCTACCGCAGGGCGGTACATATGCATAGGACCTGTGAGATTCATTTGTGCGGAACCCGGGGGAGTTGCATGCATAAATGCGCGCTCAAAGTCGGCCGTGGCAGCTCCAGGCGCTGCCGCTGTCTGGTGCTTTGCAAAATCTGCCGACCAGTCAGCATGGGGTGCGGCCTGTAACCTTGCTTGGACTCCGTTCAGCTCACGATGCATCTCTGCAAAGTTAAACGATTGCGGCCCTTGCACCCTGGCTGCCTGCGTCATAAACCCATTTGTCGTGCCATTTGGCGAAGATGTGGGGGCATTCTGTCGAAAAGTCTGGCGGAACGCGTGTCTGGAAGTCGACGCTTGCGATGGGCCAAACCGATCCTACCGGGGAGAAAAACAGCACATGCTCACTGGACACGCAATACACAAATCAGCAATATCGCACCATACTTAGGTTGCAAACCATATTCGCACTCATCTGAGTAAAACAAGGGGTATCTTGGTCAATATACTTGCCTGCTCTAGCGAGTGGTCTTTGTCAAACTGCTTCATAAGACCATTGACTCCATTTCCAGGGCCACAGTCGGCACCATTTCCAACAAGGTCTGCGAATCCGGACATTACAACGCTATCTATATTATCTTCACAAGGCAGCAAAGAGAAAGTGGGTTGGGTCAAAAAGCCGTTCTTTGTTTCGATAAAGTACAAGAGTGCAGAGATAAAATATAGCTATAGAGAAACAAAAGACGAAAAGCGATAGCAGCGCATGGAACGCCCACGGCTCGAAGGAGAGAGACTGTGTTTTTGCTCAATGTTGAAAGGACGCAAGTGTACGGAAAATTCGTGGAAGAAACGACCAGTTTTCATTTGCAGAGCTGATACGCCACGCCGGATTCGGCGGATAGTATCATGTGCAAGCAAGGAGATGGCGGGAGATTTTATTTGCCGCACCCCCGCGATCAGAAAAGTCGCCAGCCATTATCAGTGTGCTCTGCCAACAAAATCAGCGAAAGCGGGCAGAACGAGAAAGAGCATCATGTCACGATGCAAGCTATTTCGGTGCAGTTTGCTTGCCTCGCTTTAAATCAAAGTGAGGCCAGATACAGCTGTGTACAAATGATATGGTATTCAAGATTCTGGCTGCTGTTGTTGCTATACAGCAGCAAAAAGCAGGCCTTGGTCTCGAATGCTCTCAGACGCTATGGTGTGTCATCCTGGCAAAAGGTGTCAAGCTTTCGCTTATGAAAGCCATGCATGTAAAAACCAGTTAATCATCACAGAGCAGCACCATCTCTTGTACACAAAAGTAATGCAAAAATATAGCTAAAACACAATGCGGTTGGAGAACCGAAAGATGAAAACCTGGCGAACAACACGGCTTTTATATGCGTGGATGGTCTGAGCTGAAAATTTTTCTTTTCCTTTTCACCCACTTTCACTTGCTCAATTCTTTGATTAGATTATACGGCCATTTGCAAGCTGAATGCAAAATCTCCCTGCTGAAAAAAAAGAAACAGCATTAAAATATGGCATTGCCATTCAAGGCTAAAACGCACGCCAGAGGCTTTCAAACTGGTCAGAAAACGCTTTGGCCGTGGCTGGGTCGTTTGTGCAAATGACTGACTCGTTGTTGGACCTGCGGGCTGCCACAGTCCAGTTGTACGACCCCGCCCAAACTGCGCGCTTGTCAATAACCGCAAACTTGGAGTGCATGAACTTTTGCGGATCGTTGTCGGTCTTGAACGGAATGCCATACTGGTCGGATAGACGCTCTACATCGTTGCCTTGGCACTTGAGCTGCTCATCGTCAGTAACAATCCGGACTCGAACGCCGCGCTTCTGGGCATTGCCGATAGCGCGCGCAATGTCGTTGTCAGTGATGTTGAAAACACATATGTCGAGCGTATCTTGCGCCGAGTTCAGGAACTCAATGAGTTGGCCGAAGCTCTCCTCGGACGGAAAGAAGTAAGAGCGGATATAGACATCGTTTGCCTGACGATGCTCTGGCTGTGTCTGGTGCTGCTGGTGCTGCTGCCTCTTGGTCGCCTGCACTTCCCACCCGCCTCCGTTCCCTGGACCAGCAGCCTGTGCATAGCTCTGGGCCTGAGTCTGTGGAGGCGCATATCCGCTGCCCAGCTCAGCAGAGCCCTGTGCGCTCTGTGCTAGCAGCTGACATGCCCATTGCGCCGTGGCTTTATCGGCGCTGCTGCTTGACAGCCGTACAAGCTCGCCTTGGATAAGCTGCGCAATATAAGCAGCGTTGGCTCCATTCCGCAAGTGTCTTTGGAATATGTCGGCAAATGCGCCGCTTTGCTCTAAAGCGCTTGGTGCGCTTTCCAGACTACGTTGTAGAAATGCCTCAAGAGGCATGTGGGATGCCTCATCTGCACTAAGATACGGTGTCTGACGACCGCCGAACGACTGTTGCTGCTGTTGCTGCTGTTGTTATTGATGATGAAGCTTTGCAATTGTTTTTTATTCAGTTGATCTTTTTTCTTTTTTCTATCT
>JANBOK010000305.1:0-16963 GCA_027595805.1 Coemansia sp. Benny D160-2 | reverse complement strand
CAGCGCCTCATCTTCGCCGGAAAGCAGCTTGAGGATGGCCGCTCCCTCTCTGACTACAACATCCAGAAAGAGTCTACCCTCCACCTGGTGCTTCGTCTGCGTGGTGGCATGCAGATTTTCGTGAAGACGCTTACCGGCAAGACCATCACCCTCGAGGTGGAGTCGAGCGACACCATCGACAACGTGAAGGGCAAGATCCAGGACAAGGAGGGCATTCCTCCGGACCAGCAGCGCCTCATCTTCGCCGGAAAGCAGCTTGAGGATGGCCGCTCCCTCTCTGACTACAACATCCAGAAAGAGTCTACCCTCCACCTGGTGCTTCGTCTGCGTGGTGGCATGTAAAGGGAGCTGCTGTTTCGTGCCACGCTCCCTCCGTGGTTCCATTTACTTATTTGGAAGTTAAAACATGGTGTTTTCCAGTTTTGTGTTTTATCCTTTATAACAACGTAGTTTGCTCTTTTTTGTTTGACCCGCTTCCTGTTCTCATCTTTTTTGTGCCTGAGGCTGATTGAATAACAAACTTGCTTGCTTCCATACTAACAAATGATTTCTCTGGTAAAAAAAACCGTGTAATCCAGCGTGTGAAATGAAATTGCATCATATGTCGTTGGTGCTATAGCGCAAATGAAACCACATTGAACATGGTACAATGCTCAGAGGATTGATGCACTTTTGGCTCACTCTTGCAGTGTCTATAAAACCGTGCTGAATGTGCCACGTCATGGCTTTCTGTCTGTTCTAAAGCGTGCTCTGCGGTTCCAACACACGCATGCGCCCAAAAGGCGCTTACGATGACCAGCGGCCACGTTGCAAAAGCTCGGTCTGCCACATACGCTATTACTGGCATTGGTCTGCATTGGCGACGGAGAAGCCCATGCGCTTGGCGGACGGCCCAGTCTGTTTGAAACACAGCAGCGGTTTTGCACTGAGCTCATCTCTTTTGCAAATGGCTCTGCCATCCAGCGCAGTTTCTCTTTCTAGAGAAATCAAGCCTAAAACAACCCCTCTCAAAAAGAGTCACAGCTGCGCCAGACAAATCACAACATCAGGCGTGTGGGAGGTTGTGCCAGTGGAAAACCTCCACCATGTTCCCAGAAATGTGATTGGCTGGCTGGCCAAAGCCCTTCTCCATGCACAACAGCAGGCTGAAAAACTGCAGTGAATAGCGAAAACAAAAGGTGTGTGGGATGAAACAACAGCTTTTTGTCTGCCGGATGGGAAAAAAGCTTTTAACAGCACAATCAGCCGCCTTTTTATCTTCCTCTTTCCCTTCTTCAGCTCGTATATTTATTTATTAAAGACTTTTAGTAGTTTACCCATCCTTCTCGCTTCTTATTTGTTTGCTTGCAACCACGTCCTTTCTTTCTTTAGCGCCAAAAGAATTCCTACCACCATCTAGTCCTCCCTCCCACACCGACGCCGCTGGCCATCCTTCTCTCGCGTCTGCGTTTCTGCTTCGAGTCAACCATAATTCGGAGGTTTCTAATATTTGCACTCTAGACAAGCAGCAATATGAGCCGTGTTTCGACCGTTGAACCATACGCAGCAGAGGCCATTGAGAAGGATGCCGGCATAGGTGCGGGTGTTGGTGCAGGTGGATTGGAGACATGCTCGAGCGAGAACAATAAGCGCAAGCACTCGACGGTGTTCACCACATCGTCTGGGGACTTTGACCTCAGCCTTCTTGATCCGCCGCGCCCTGGGAGACCGCCTAGGACAGCATCGCAGGACCCTGCGCTGCAAGAGGCTCGGAAGCGCGCCCGCGTTCTCCGCAACCGCGCGGCGGCTCAGCTCTCGCGCGAGAAGAAGCGCAACCATCTGGAGAGCCTGGAGCAGGAGAACATGGAGCTGCGCGTCAAGAACCAGGAGCTCGAGGAGCGTCTTGGCAGGGCAGAGGAGTCGAACACGGCGCTCTCGTCGAAGCTTGAAACGCTTTCGCAGCAGCTCCAGGGGCTCCAGACACTGTTCCTGAGCACGCAGAAGCAGGGCACGCCTTCAGAGTCGGCAGCTCTGCCAGTTTCTGGCCAAGTACCAGGGTCGCAGCAGAACCAGCAGCAGCACGGTCTCTCCATGGCCACCACCACCACCGCCACCACCACCAGCGGCAACAGCATTCTGGGGTGGAACTCGCTGACTGCTTCTCCGTTCCACCATTCAGCACTCTCACCACCGGCATCGCACACCATGTTTGCATCGGCAACACTCTCGGCAGCGAGCACATCGACGCCAACCCTGGCAGCACTGGATGCTTCGCCCTCTTCCGCCTCGCTCACCACATCAAGCTCGCCTCAGCGCGTTGCTTCTAGCACGTCAGAGCTGTCGGGCTCGTCGCTTCTGACAGCGATGACCGACGCAATTGCCACCACTTCGCCAGGCTCAAAGCCATTGGCAGCCACGGGGATTCACACCTCCAGCATAGCACCATCGTCGGAATCCTCCGGCAAGGACTTGTCCGAGTCAGCAGCACTCGAGCAGTCGGGCGCGCACGAACACCGTGCAGTGCCTGATTCCCAGCAGCGGATGCCCTTGCCACTTATGGAGAATACCTGCCGACGCAACCAGCGGTTGCAGAAGCAGTCTTTGGAAGCAGTGCTGGAAACGTATTCCTCGACCAGTTCATCCATGAACTGGGGGCAGCGAATGGCCAGCTTGGCTGTGGCGGCGATAATGTCGGCATCGCCGCAGAGCAGCCCACACTCGATGTGGACGATATTCTGCGCTTTGTTGTGGATAATCAGTCAAAGTGGAGGCTGGATCAGCAAGCACCAAGTGTCGCGCATAGCTCGTGGGATTTCGGAGTACCCTCAGCAACATCAACCACAGCAACTTCGGACCTTCTCCGCTAGCCACCGGGATGGCGGAAGCGATATTGTTGCAGCGTTGCTGAGCAAGACTGCCACCATTACCAGCGGTGGTGGTGGTCGCAACAACGGCTGGGGGACTGGCGTGCGTGCAACAGCGCCTCTACAGAAAAGCACTGGTCTGGCCAGTCTTGTGCTTCTAGCATCGTGGCTCAGCTCTGGGTCTCGGACTGGAATGGCGCTGAGGCGCGTGGTAGGCGACGAGGCCGTCGACAGAGTTGGTGGTCTTGTTGCCGAGTTGTGTGTTGCTACTCGCTCAATCAACAGTCGCAGGCACCATCGCTTCCGCACTAGTGGCGCGGCCTGTAATAAACAAAAACTGTTCTCACCGCCTTAGCAAGCAGCGTTTGTTCTGCTTTTTCTTTCTCTTCTTCATAACTTGCACTTTTTCCCTCCTCACAACATACTAAATTTTATAATAACCTTTGTTTCTTCAAAGGGAGTAGTGTCAAATATAAGTTTTCTCTCTAGCTTTCGCCATGCTGTGCTGGCACTGCATGTTCTGGATCCGATAGAGAAGCAAGGAGGTATATTATCCAGGTCCTGTTTTTTTTACAGTGGGAGAGCCGAAATGCTTGATTTGATTGGCAAGTAAACGGCTCCAAGTTTAAAAATTTTCTGCTAGTGATTTCTCTTTTCCACAGTTACGCAAAAAAAAAAGTAGAGTTGACTGGCTTTTGCTTTTCTTTTTCTTCATTGAATACGGTTTTGGCACCTTTACAGCTAGCTTTATTAATATATTATATTCCTACACCAATATGCAGACACGCGGGTCTACAGCAAGCAAAGACACCAGCGCGGTAAGCACCCCGCCGCCAAGCGCCCGGGCGGCCGAAGCAGATGAAAGCAAGAGCACACGGGTGCGCTCGACGCGGGCGAAGAGTGGTGCTACCACCGGATCAGAAGATGGCGATTCGCGGCAACTTGCTGAGGAGCAGCAACCGATGACACCAACCAGAAGATCCACACGCACAGCGGCACGGAAGGCCACCGAGCTAATCCACGACACAGCAGAGATGCTGAGTCCACGCAAGCGCGCAGCAGCCAGGAAGACAGAGGAGCAGCCGTCCGCATGCGAGGAAGATGAAGTTAGTGTGCTGCTGTCTCCACAGTCGTCACGGAAGACAGGCAGAGGCGCCACGACGCCTCGCTCGAGTCGTAGCGGCGCACGGAAGATGATGGAGACGCAGGACTCCGATGATGCCAGCAGCAAGGCTGCCGGTTCACCCACCCCACGCAGGCGCACAACGCGCAGGACAGCCAGTACGGAGAGCCTGGCTAGCAGCACAAATGCAGACGACGAGGCTAGTGCCAAGGAGACAAGTACGACTCCCGTGCGTCGGGGAAGAGTGGCGAAGACGGGCAACAGCGGCGAAAGCATGGACGGCATGACCAATAAAGCAGATGATGGTAGGGCGACTCTTCTGCCACCACCGCATCCCGATTTAACAAGCGCAGCAACGGCTCTTGCATTGCTGTCCACCGGAGAGTCTAAAAGCCCCATGGCATCTCAGCAGCATTCGCCGAACCAGTCGGTTGACGAGAGCTTCAAGACGCCGCCTGAAAGCCCGCAGAAGGGGGTTCCTGCTTTGGCCGAGAGCCCCAAGGGGCGCCGGATTGCTGACGAGGCCTCTAAAGATGACTCGTCAAAGGACGGAGAAGACGACGATGGCTTTGAGGACGCAGTTGACGAGATTTCAGATCTCAGCGATGTCGACGACCCGCATTTCACAGAGATCATGAGCGCCAAAGCGGCATCGGTGGTGCTGTCTGCAGCAGAGAGTCTGGCAGGAAGCGTGGTTGGCGGCTCTGACAGTGAAAGCGATGACGACGACGAGGCGCCTGAAGCTGTCACATCAAAGGCGCCAGGGATCACTCGGGCCAGCAATGCGGAGGCAAATGAGACGCGCGATGCGGTGGTTCCCAATGGCGAGCATGGGCTGGAGCAGTCGGTCCGTGCAAAGAAGAAGCGTCGTGCCCGCCACCGCAAGCGTGCTGTTGTGGTGGAGGCGAAGAAGAAGATGGCCACTGCGCTGGATGGCCTGTCCAAGCGCCACACGGTGCTCTCCAACACACTTCCATCGGACATTCCCCAAGAGTTGCGGCTGGACCTGCACGAGAAGCTTGTGCTTGACCCAAGAAAGCGCTCCACTGCAGCAGCAGCAGCAGCAGCAGAGACGGCCAACAACGGCAAGCTTGATGCTGCGGTGCTCGAGCAGTTCGCGCAGCAGAGCAAGAAGCGTGGCATTCCTGACACCGCGGCGGCCTCATCCGCTGAGCGTAAGCGCATGCGCAAGGAAAAGAAAAGGAAGAGCAGCGGGGATCGGTCGTCGCGGGTTGTCTCGGGAATCAAGGTTGTTGCATCCAGGCCACCGTCCAAAGCGAACCTGCTGGCAACTCTGGCCCAGAGCGTGCCAGATTCCGTCCGCCGCTTTGCAAAGGAGAAGCATGGCGGGAGTCGTGTTGAGCGCTCCGATCCACTTCTTGCCATTGCGCGCAGCAGCAACAAGGCTGCGATTAGTTTCTTCAAGTGAACGATGACTTTTAGCTGTGTACGTTGAGTACTTCCTTTCTTCTTTGGCTTTGGATGGAATAAAAAAAATAGCAGGCTCTTTTTTAACCGTTACGGTCAAACTTTTACTTGTGTTGTAAAGAGGGGATAAAGGGTCATTATTTTTTCTTTCTTTGCAAGCGTTGTTTTATTTTTTTGCTTACCTCTCTGCTCAAGCGTACTAATATATATTTTTTATCATCCTCTTCCCCCCTTTTCTATCTGCATTCAAATTTGTCGCATTTCTATTATCTGTTTTCTGTTTTCTTTTCTCACTGCCGCTCTAATCTGCTACACGCCTATTCTTGCCTCATAGCGACCGCCGAAACAAACAAGGGGAAAATAACGGTGCTGACTGCTTCCCAGAGCACTCTTGTTTGGTCTGGCAACGACGTATGCATATGCACACGTCCGCTCCGACCTGTTTGCATTATATCTTCAGTTGACAAGGGAGCACACAACACCATTAACACACAGGACGCCTTCTGGCCTGCAGGAACAAGGCTCGACACAAAGGCTTCTATGGCTGACGACGGCACAGCAGAGCCTCCTCCACGCATCCCAGCGCTAACAACCATATGCCAGCGAATGGTCGCCACAAACATCCAGCGGATACGGCACTTGGGCGTGGTGCCACAGTTCCTGATATCAGAGGCACTTTCTCAGTGCACGCCTGAGCAGCTGGAGACGATCGAGGCGCTGAATCCGCACATCATTGATGATAATGATGCGTTGTGGGCATCGCACTGCAGACAAAAGTACAACTCACTCAAAGCGCTGCGTGATACCATGGCTGAGGGCCCTGAGCAGCCCGTATCGTCATGGCGCACATTATACTTTGACATGAAGCGCCGGGACGAGCAGCGTGCCCGAGAGATCATGGAGCGTGTGCGCGAGAAGACAGCTGCGCTGGAGCGGGAGCGGAATTCGCGCAAAATTCAGATCACCCGGGTGCCAATACGCGAGCCCAGAAGCCGGGGGAGTGGGGCGCAGAGGTCCGGCGATGCGCAGCTAAGGCAGAGGGCGGCTGGCACCTCACTGCTCCAGCGGGCACGCCAGGAAGCCAAGGCGCACATCTCCATGCTGGGCGGGCCGCGCAGCCGCAATCACCAGTGGCCCCAGTCGAAGGCAGCAGCTGATCCAGGCAGCAGTATCCAGAGGCATCCACATATACGCACGAGTGTGCCGCGCCATAGTCTAGCATCACAGACTGCTCATATGTCGCCGTCTGGGTCGCCTGAGCAGTCGCCGCCGCACCACGTGCAGACTTACTCGCCGCCATACTTTTCCTCGGCCTCATCGTGCTCGCCAGCAAACTCCGCGTACTCGCCAACATACTCGGCGTACTCGCCGCCCTATGTGCCAGAGCTCACAGGTAACGCCGAGACCAGCAGCAGCGACACGTCGTCCTCGGCATTCAATATCTTTGAGGACGTGTTTGGCGTGTCGACCGCCGCTGCTTGCACTGCTCTGGCTTCCACCGTGGTGATCAAAGAACAATCGCGCAAGAGGCGACGACCGCAAAGAGAAGGCGTCACTGATGCAGAACCGCCAGCCAAAAAGTAGCTACACTGATACTTTTATTTTGTCTTTTTATGCTTTCTAGCGCTAGAAATGAACATTCCTAATGTATTATAAGACGGGAAAGATCTCTCACAGCAGTGGCAGTATCCTGGTCCATTTCAGGGCTCCACATCCTCTTGATTGCCTTCTGTATCAACAGCAACTAAACAGCACCGGTTTCGATTGATGTAAAGAACTAATGGATGGATGAAGGAAAAAGAACTAAACAACCCCCCCCCCAATACCCTTAGCAATGGTCTTAGATCTTGAACAGATCCTTGACAATGGCCTCGGTCTCCTCGGGATTCTTGACGGAATGGCCGATAGTGTCGTCGTGGTTGTAGATCTCCCAGTCGTTGCCGCCCTTGAACGTCTTGTCGCCAAAGAAGTGGATCTTGGTGAAGCCCTCCTTCTCAATATGTCTCAGACAGTACGTCTTGTCCCAGCCCTCGGGGAAGACATCAAACGAGATCTGGCCGCCAATGGAGAACTTGAGCGCCATGTCAGAGAACTCGTTCTGCAAAGCGACAACAAACTTTTCGCGGATCTTGTGCTCAAGATCAAAACGCTCGTAGTTCATGCGCTCCTCGTGTGAGCAGTTACGTCCAATGGGCGAGACGTTGATCATGCCCTGACGGAACTCGATGAAGGTGCCGCGCTTCTGGGGTAGCTCGAGGTCGGCGATGTAGCGCAGGCAAAAGTTCACTAGTTTGGCGTAGCGGTCCTCGCCCATGTACTTTATGAAGCTGTTCTTGGGCAGCTCCTGGCCTTTGCGGAACGCTGTGAGTCCGTTCTCCGAGAAGCAAAAGTCAAACATGTCCAGTGCATCATTGCCCAGCTGCTCCTTCTGCTTCGCTAGATCGGATCCGCCGACAAACCCGACCACGCACTTTTTGCGCAGATCGCTCAGCGTCTTCTTCATGCTCTCGGTGATAGTCTAGAAGAAAGGAGGAGAAGTAGAGAATGCAGAAAGCGGAGTGTGTCCTGTTTAGTAGGCTGCTTCTGGTCTCTGTCGAGCTGTTTTTGTAGAGCATATTGGACACACGGGTCTGACTAGGGCTGTCTGGAGTGAAAGACGCATACTTACGAGGCGTGCTGGAGTCAGCGTTCCATCGACGTCAAAGAGACAGATGGTGTTGGGATACTCGCGGTCGGACCAGTCGGACGAAGTCATGGTGATCTAATAGCGACTGGGGCTTCTCCTAGAACAAAAGAAAGATAGAAACTCCAAGAACGGCGTTGGTGAAGGCTATTGTGCTGAAAAAGGGAAGGAAAGAAGAGAGAAACGGTTTAAATACAGACTGCGATTTGCTGAAGCAAGAAGGGAAGAGCAAAGAACGAAGGACAGCAGCAAGAGCTTTGGCTCAATTTAAAGGAGCACTGTGGTTTCCCACTTTCCTTTCTCCACTCACTGGCTTCAATCTCTCCCTTTGTTGTGCTGCTTGCAAAGAATGTGTTTGTGGAGATCGGTAGCACAGCTGAAAGACATGGAAATAAAAAAGGTCCACGACGGCAGTTTTGCGCACGCTGGACCGGATGAGAAAGAAGAGCGTGTTTTTGTGATTGTGTTGGAGAACGCCAAGGCGCTGTTCGGCAATCTGTTTATTGTGTTTGTGCCCGGTTTGGTGCGGTCCCAGCGCGGTCTCTCCTACGTGCTGAGAGAGAAAAGAAAAGCTCCACTGCTGCAGCGGATGCAGCAGCAGCAGCAGTTGCCGTTACAGCCGCATAAACGGTCCTCATGTCAAGCATAACCCCTCTGAGGACCTTCATCTTCTTGGTGTTGTATGCTCATACACCCTAGTGATCTGTGCACGCCACCACACCCGCCTCCTTTCGTTGTGGTAAAGGCAAAAAGGAGTGTGCAATGAATGCTATGTGCTGGCAGCAACCAACTTGCTCCACGTGTCAGATGTGGGATGGAAGGAGGGCCTTGCTTTTTTCCTTTCTCTTCTCTCCTTCACAAAATATAGTTTTCATTATTGTTGTAAAGAGATAAATCTTTCTTTATCAATTTGGTTCCTAGATTCCTAGAACGACGACATACATTTTGTGACACTTTCCGCGTGCTGATTCGACTGAATTCTAGCCAGCCTTCAACCGTCCTCCTCCTTTTTTCTTGTAACAAATTCAGCCCATCCACGAACCACTAGAGCGAAACGCAACACGAACAAAATATGGCGTAAGTCTTTGGCTACATTCCGTGCAAGCGAATTGCAACAGCCTTGCTCTCTCTCCCTATTTCTTATGCTTTCTCCTGTGCACGCAGCAACGGTTCATTGCGCACACAATACAGCGCTACTAACATCTCGATATGGAAACCAAATTTGCTGTCAATAATGTAGATCGCCATCGCAGCTTCTAGTGCAAGGCAAGGCGGTGGAATCAGCAACGCTGCATCGGCGACTGCCCGTGTTCCAGCACGCATATGTGTGGCCATTCACGTTCGTGTACCCGGCGTGGCTCTACATCTACACGGTGCGGTACGATGAGATTCTGGGGTCGCAGGAGTTCACGGCGCTGTCGTTGCTGGGAGTGGTGATGTCGCATGCGCTTGTTTTCTTGATGTGCCAGTGGAGCGTCAACATCAACGCGCTGCTGACCTGCCAGTCGGTGGACAGTCCGTATGATGCCGAGATTGTCAAGGTTCTTGCAGCCAGCCACTTTGGCAAAAACGCAATGTGTCCCATGGTGTATGGGGTGAATGTGCACGATGAATCGCGGCCGCAGCTGTCGTTTACGTTTCAGGCGCTAAAGTACATCTATGACGACGACAAAAAGGTGTTTAGTCCGGTGTCGTATCCCTCCGACAGCAACCCGCGGCTGGGCGAGCTCCAGCAGGCGCCAGGCCTTTCGAGCAGTCTGGAGATCAAGGAGGCACTGGAAAGGTACGGCGAGAATAGGTTCAAGATCCCAGTGCCAACATTCATTGATCTGTTCAAGGAGCATGCGGTTGCGCCGTTCTTTGTGTTCCAGATCTTCTGTGTCGGACTGTGGTGTATGGACGAGTACTGGTACTACTCAACGTTTTCGCTTGTGATGCTTGTGGTGTTTGAGTCGACCCTCGTGTTCCAACGCCTGCGCACGCTGAACGAGTTCAGCACGCTGTCGATGCATCCGTATCGGATCCAGGCGTTCCGCAATGGCGCGTGGAACGAGGTGGGCACCGAAGCGCTCTGCCCAGGCGACATTATCTCAGTCATTCGGTCGCAGGATGACAGCGGCGTGCCCTGCGATGTAATTCTGCTGGAAGGCAGCTGCATCGTCAACGAGGCGATGCTGTCAGGCGAGTCGACGCCGCAGCTCAAGGAGCCGATCCAGCTGCGCGACGGCGCCGATATTCTTGACATGGAAGGCGAGGACAAGAACAGCATGCTTTTTGGCGGCACCAAGGTTCTTCAGGTAGAGGCACCCAGCGAGAACAGCAGGCTTGCTACGCCGGACGGCGGGAGTGCGTGCTACGTGCTGCGCACCGGATTCGGAACTTCGCAAGGCGAGCTCGTGCGCACAATGGTGCACAGCACTGAGCGAGTCTCGGCAGACAACAAAGAGTCGTATCTTTTTATTGGGTTTCTGCTGATCTTTGCCATTATGGCGTCGGCGTATGTGTGGATCGAGTGCAGCAAGAACCCGGATCGTCCGAGATCCAAGGTGCTTCTGCATTGCGTACTGATTATTACGTCCGTGGTTCCGCCCGAGCTGCCGATGGAGCTGTCAATGGCGGTGAACTCGTCGCTGATGGCGCTGACCAAGCTGGCGATCTTCTGTACGGAGCCCTTCCGCATCCCGTATGCTGGAAAGATTGACATCTGCTGCTTCGACAAGACCGGCACCATCACTGGCGAGGATCTTGTTGTTGAGGGCGTTGCTGGCGTGCCAGGCTGTGCCGACCCGTTGACGCTGGGCGACGCCGACAGCGCGGTGGGTCTTGAGGGCGCACTGACTCTGGCCACCGCACATGCGCTGGTTCAGCTCGACGATGGCGACCTGGTGGGCGACCCGATGGAGCGCGCACAGCTCGAAGCGGCCGGGTTCAAGCTGGTGACCAGCGACATCATTGTTCCCAGCACGGCCGAGCCGCTTCTCCAAAAGGTTGGCGCTAACCCAGAGAAACTTAGAATTGCCGTAAGTCGCCGCTTTCCGTTTTCATCGGCACTCAAGCGTAGCGGTACGCTAAGCAAGATCAAGGGTGGGCTTCCGTCGACCAGCAGTGCGGGCAAGGCAAAGCACAGCTACTTTGCGGCAGTCAAGGGTGCGCCAGAAACAATCCGCGGCATGCTCAGGACGGTGCCGAGCTGGTACGACGAGACATACAAGACATTCAGCCGTCGCGGCGGGCGTGTGCTTGCGCTCGGATGCAAGTGGGTTCTACGCGACACGGCGTACAGCGAGGCGGAGCTCAGCGAGATCCTGCGCGAGGATGTGGAGGCAGAGCTGGAGTTCCAGGGCTTCCTTGTCTTCAGCTGTCCACTTAAGGAGGACTCGGCCAGTGCGATCCAGATGCTGAACGAGTCGTCGCATCGCTGCGTGATGATCACTGGCGATAGTCCGCTTACCGCCGCCCACGTTGCGCGTGAGGTTGGCATTGTCGATCGCGGCGTGCTGATATTTGATGTTGAGGCCGGCTCGCAGCAGAAGCAGCAGTTGGATAGTGATAGCGATAACGCCGTTGTTGTGTGCACGTCGGTTGACGAGACCATGCGCTTCGAGGTCGATGCCAGCGACGCGCGCCGGATGCAACGCGCAATGGATGGATGGGATCTCTGCATGACTGGCGCAGCGCTGGATGTGCTGAGGACAACACCGCTGTGGTCCGACTATCTGATGCACCACGTGTGGATCTACGCTCGTGTCAGCCCGTCGCAGAAGGAGTTTGTGCTGACCGAGTACAAGTCCGCCGACTACATCACGCTTATGTGTGGCGACGGAACCAACGACGTGGGTGCGCTGAAGCAGGCTCATGTTGGTGTGGCACTGCTCAACGGTAGCATCGAGGACCTCAAGGCGATTGCCGAACGCCAGACCATCCTGCGTCTGAAACATGCGTACGATGCGCAGTGCAAGATAGCGCGCCGTTTCAACCAGCCGCCACCCAACCCACCGCCCATGCTCAAGCGCCACATGGACAGTCTGGCTGCAAAGGAGAAGGAGCGCGAGAAGGAGCTGGCCGAGGAGCGGCGCCGCATCGTCGCTGCTGGTGGCTCTGTGTCTGAGGTCGTGGTTGCCGAGGACAAGAAGCGGGCCGATGCAGCAAAGAAGGCCGAGCAGCTTGCGCTGGAGACCGAGACGCAGCGTCGCAACGCGAACCCGCAGGCCGAGGTGCTGCACTCCAAGATGACCGAGTGGATGATGCAGATGGATGCCATGGAGGACGATGTCCCTGTGCTCAAGTTTGGCGATGCGTCGGTTGCGGCGCCATTTACGTCCAAGCTTGGGAGCATCAACGCCATCTGCAACATCATCCGCCAGGGCCGCAGTACGCTGGTGGCCACCACGCAGATGTACAAGATCCTTGGTCTGACGTGTCTGATCTACGCCTACAGCCTGAGCGTTCTGCATCTCGAGGGCATCAAGTCTGGCGACTGGCAGGCCACCATCTCGGGCGCCCTGATCTCCGTGTGCTTCCTGTGCATATCCAAGGCAACGCCGCTGGAGCGCCTGTCCAAGGAGCGCCCGCAGCCGCACATCCTCACGCTGTACATGCTGCTCACCGTGCTTGGCCAGTTTGCCATCCACGTTGCCGCAATGGTGTTTGTGACCCGCGAGGTGCGCAAGCATGAGTCGCCCACCGAGTTTGAGTTTGATTCCACCTTTGAGCCCACCCTGCTGAACACCGCCATGTATCTTGTCCAGCTCATGCAGCAGGTCTCGACCTTTGCTGTCAACTACCAGGGCCATCCGTTCCGCGAGGCCCTCAAGGACAACCGCTTCATGTATCGCGGCCTCGTTGGCGTCAGTGCCATTGCCATCATCTGCGTCACCGAGACCATCCCTGAGCTCAACGAGTTCCTTCAGCTTGTCCCGCTGCCCGGCTCGTTCCGCGACCTCCTGTGTCTGACAATGGCTCTTGACTTTGCCCTTGCTTATCTTGTGGAGAAGGGATGCAGCGCTCTCCTTGCTGACTACTCTGCAAAGCCTATTGCCCACAGCAACGCCATTGAAAAGACCATTCAGATGCCAAACTACGAGAAGCGCGCTGTCGAACTCGCAGATACCGAAAAGCAGGGAGAGAAAAAGGTGAAGAAGAATAAGAAGAACAAGTAGAGGTAGAACTGGCTTTTTGCGTTTGTTTTCCGTCTGTGCTAGATCCATTGCCCAGTTTCTTCCTGTTGGTTGTCTACTTGAAATGCATGTTTTTTCTTTGATGTGAGGTGGAGAGAAGAGATAAAGTGATAATACATGTTTGCTAAGCTAGTCAGTGCGCTGTCGTTTGGCGCTGTCGTTGCCTTTGTTGGCCCGTGTGCAGCTGCTACAGTACCACTGGTCCAGCGTAAGCTCGCTTTCCTTGACAATCGGAACATGGCACATTTGGTGCACGCCCTGCTCGCAGCCGTCGCATATGATGATCTGGTTGTAGCTCCAGGACTCTGGGTCATCGCACAATCGGCAGAATATTTCGTCATCTGGATCAGCCACCACAGTGTTTAAACCCTCAGCGCCCACTCTTTCGTCGCTGCCATCTCGACTGACTCCAATGCCTGCGCTGTCTGTGCCGAGTCCAGAACTGCCCTTGCATTCCGCATCGTCATTGCAGCAAACCCACATGCTCTCGACAACCGTGCCTTTGATGTCCTGCGCACGCACGGGTCGGCAAATGCCCGCCTTGTCAACCACCGAGTAGTGGCCTGGGCCCTGGGTCTTGCCAAACCGACGAACAACAGCAGTCGCCCCGTGCACAGTGCTGTCAGCTCTGCCTGTGTCGGCAGCAGAATCAGCGACTACAAATGCACGCAACACAAAGCGTTCTGTCCGCTCTGCACGGCGCCGTTGGCCTTGGACAAGCACAACGTGGTCGTCGATCCGCTTGGCTATGGATTCCCACACCCCATGCTGTGCAAGCATTCCGAACGTGTTGTCCGAATTATCCGGTGAAAGAACAGCGGATGTTACAGGTGGTTTTGGTGGTGCTGACAGTGCTCTGGCGCCTAATGGCGAGGCTGCCCATCCGCAAAGCGCTGCCAGTGAATCTACAATGTCTGAGCAGGATGGTGCTCCTCTGTTATCGGACACCCCGATACTTTGGAGAATTGACCTGCAATCGTCCCACTGTCTTTGGGCCTTGTCCAGCTCCGCTTGTCGCTGCCTTTTCGTCTCGTCGGCCACATATTTGCAGAGGTCCAGCATCCCGGTTTCGCATAATACGGAGACTGGCATCTACGCTGGTTCCAACGCTTCAATACCCAAGCATAAAAAAGAAGAATATGAAGAAAAGACAATGTGGATGAGCTTGGTGTGCAACATTTTACTATAATAAAAAGAGAAGAGGGATGTTGAATTCTGTGACAGAACACACGTAGATATATACATATATGCACACACTCAATAATACATTACCTGACTTTTAACGATCAAAACAGACGGCACGGAGGTTTTGTCCTTCTTATCAGCCCACTGCCGACCCAGATCGCTTTCAAGCTGCTGCGTGTTGTCGTAGCTGTGCTCTCCAGAATCCATGTACCGCATCAGCCCAACATCCAAGCCCAGCCGCGACCAGATGTCATCAAGCATCCTCAGCATGCTTGGACCAGTGTTGTTTTGCTCGCCCCGCACCCCTATCGAATCTCTCAACCACGCCTCCAAAACAACCAGCTCGCGTGTGTTGTCTTTTTCGCCAAAGCGGTCGCCTCCGTGGGCTGCCAAAACCCCGGCAGTGGCTTCCTCCACCGGCTCTCCATGCTTTGCTGCGGTCGTCAGTATCCGCTCGGCAATAAGAGGTGCTGCATTTATGGCAACGCATAGTAGAACAGCCCGAATCCGAGACTCTGTTGCATCCATGAACGCAACCGATTGATTTTGAATAATATATACTGGGCTGTGGATAAATTCAGTGGGTTCACGCTTATTGTAAAAAGAAGTAGAAAGGGGCAATTAATAAAAGCAGCTTGCAATTCTCCAAGTCAGGACGAGAAAATCATTATATGAAAAAATGTATTCCTAAAAGAGGGGAGCAAAGACGAAAGGATCCGGTACAAACAGACGATAACGTCAAGCACGGCTTCTGCTGTCTTCTGAGCCAAGCAGGATACAATGGAAAATTCTACAATTACTCCGCTGTCTTGAACTCACAAAGACGACGGCTCCAATCTAGCCACACAAAAAGCCCAGTGCACAGGCTGGCTACAAAGCAACGCTAGTCAATAGCAGCCATAGCGTTCAGTCGGCATACAGTCAGGCTAGGTTAAATGGGACGATGCTGAACTGACAACCAGCCGGTCCGTTAAAACGCCTTGCTGCTCCACATTCTATCATCCAAACCTTGCACTAAAGTTCCGTAAAATGTTATCTGCATAAAATGGCATTTAGTGTTTAAATGTTTTACTTTGGGCTGCATTCATATAAGAACTAGAGGGGAGAAGACAAGGTAGAAACCATTGTGCGAAAAAGAAAGAAAAATGAAACTAAAGAAAAGAAATGTTATTAGGCGCTAACCACAACGGTCCGAGCAATCACTTAGAAGAGGTTTCCACGAACGTAGACGGCAGACTCGATAGGGGCAGTAGTGTATGCTGGAGCATCGGTGGTGTACTCGTCGACGTCGGTGTCAGAGGTGGCCTCACCCTCGCCCTCCTCAGTGCAGGTGGTGATGGTGACAGTGTCGGCCTCCTCATCGGATGGAGCAGAGGTCTCATAGCCCTCAGGGGTGGTCTCCTCCTCGGGAGTGGACTCCTCGGCGGCGGAGGTCTCGTAGCCCTCAGGAGTGGTCTCCTCAGGAGCAGAGGTCTCGTAGCCCTCAGGGGTGGTCTCCTCGGGGGTGGACTCGTCAGAGACACCGGTTGAGTAGTCCTCTACGGTAGTACCCTCGGGAGTGGTCTCCTCGTCAGAGGGGACAGGGACGGCACTGTATCCAGGAGCGGACTCCTCGGGGGTGGACTCCTCGGCGGCGGAGGTCTCGTAGTCCTCGGGAGTGGTCTCCTCGGCAGCGGAGGTCTCGTAATCCTCGGGAGTGGTCTCCTCGGGGGTGGACTCGTCAGAGACACCGGTTGAGTAGTCCTCTACGGTAGTACCCTCGGAGGTGGTCTCCTCGTCCGAGGGGACAGGGACGGCGCTATATCCAGGAGCGGACTCCTCGGGGGTGGTCTCCTCGTCCGAGGGGACAGGGACGGCGCTGTATCCAGGAGCGGACTCCTCGGGGGTGGACTCCTCGGCAGCAGAGGTCTCGTAGTCCTCAGGAGTGGTCTCCTCAGGAGCAGAGGTCTCGTAGTCCTCGGGAGTGGTCTCCTCAGGAGCAGAGGTCTCATAGCCCTCAGGAGTGGTCTCCTCGGGGGTGGACTCGTCAGAGACACCGGTTGAGTAGTCCTCGACGGTGGTGTCCTCGGAGGTGGTCTCCTCATCGGAAGGAACGGGGACGGCGCTGTATCCAGGAGCAGACTCCTCAGGAGTGGTCTCCTCGGGGGTGGACTCGTCAGGAACCTCGGTGCTGTAGTCCTCTACAGTAGTACCCTCGGGGGTTGTCTCCTCGGCAGCGGAGGTCTCGTAGTCCTCAGGGGTGGTCTCCTCATCGGAAGGAACGGGGACGGCGCTGTATCCAGGAGCGGACTCCTCGGGGGTGGACTCCTCGGCGGCGGAGGTCTCGTAGTCCTCGGGAGTGGTCTCCTCGGCAGCGGAGGTCTCGTAGTCCTCAGGAGTGGTCTCCTCTGGGACACCGGTTGAGTAGTCCTCGACGGTAGTACCCTCGGAGGTGGTCTCCTCGTCCGAGGGGACAGGGACGGCGCTGTATCCAGGAGCGGACTCCTCGGGGGTGGACTCCTCGGCAGCAGAGGTCTCGTAGTCC
>JANBOK010000304.1:0-16994 GCA_027595805.1 Coemansia sp. Benny D160-2 | reverse complement strand
TTTCCAAAGCAATTGCTTCCATTTCCGTCGATAAAACGAGAACGGTCTTTTGTGTTTGATAACCATTGCATTAAATGTCTAAGACAATTAAAAGAGAGCGTTGTAAGAAATACGCCAAATGTTCCTTGAAACTGTTTATTTAATGGTACTATTTTCTTTTTGCAATGCTAAATCTTGAAGTGCATTGGGAATGGTTTTGCTTTAAGGGGACAAGATGGACACGGTGGATTCTAGACAACATTGCAGAATGATATGTTACGCAAAAGTGTATATAGAACATACTAACAACTGCTCTGTTTTATAGACTATACCCAAGTCGTATCTTGAGGACTAAATCAAGATTCTGTAGCCTGTATTGTCTTCTTATCTTTGTACTGCTAGTGTTTTCTGCTTCTTTACAACAAAGGTGTGCTCTACGTCGCTTTCTTTTGATATCAGAAAGGTTCATCCGGTGCGTGTCTTTGCTTCTAGTTTTATTTCAAAATTCGAATTGTTACGGTCTTGTGTTATCTTGTTTAAAAAGGCACGCGTACGCAAATACAACTATGCGTCCTGTTTGTACAGAACAGATAATCTCTGTGCTAAGTATTACCACTGCCGCTTGTTTTCTTGTAAGACATTCAGATGCGCTGACTGTTCCGACAAGTCTGGATTTTAGCATGTATCCGGAAAGTTCAATCTCTTCTACCACACCATTATTTCCAATGTCGTCATTGAAAGAGTCGACAAACAAACAGTCAATAGCCGCCAATTTCGCAGCCAAGCGCGGCGGTGTTGGATCTTTTCCTGTTAGAGGCAATGCCTTGACCTCTGGGGACTCGCTTAGCGACACTAAGATATTTATACTCTTGGCGGCCATAGTGTTTGTCTTTTTGGCGGCTCTGGGCGTGGCTATGGCGAGAGTATCTCGGAACAGAAGACGGAACTACAGCGAGAACGTTACGCAGCATATCATTTCTGCTCAGAGACAACCAGAGACACTCAACAAAACAATTCTTGATTTGCTGCCAGTGTTCGAAGTCACAGAAAAGCATCGACTTCGTCAACTTCAGCTCCGCTCGCCTAGGCCAGCTGCTCTCCGTGACTGCTTTATCGATACCGGGTCCGAGCACAGCCTGCAGATAATGCCCAGCATATATCGCAGGGAGAGCTCGGCACCAGATCCAATAGATCCTGTGGATTTCCCAACAATCAAGTCCGGAGGATACAGACTTGATTCACGCGTAAACACCCGGCGTTCGCTGTCAATGTGCAGTGGCCAGCAGATCTCGGAGGGAGAAATGCATTGCTCCAACCACATGCCAGAGATGTCACCAACGGCTGGAAGCAACAGCCATCCGATGGACGGCTGTGCCCAGCCGCAAACAAGCGGCAGCTCCAAGAAGCCAGATCATTGTACTCCTCTGTCTCAGCAGTCATCGTCCGCTACACCGCCTTTTGCACTTGATACGCCGCCACCAGCAGCCATAAGATACTATAGATCCATCCCATCCCAGGATGCCACACCATCCGGTCCGACAAGATGTCCATCTGCGGGTGTAAACTGGGACGATGCCATGCTTGGATACGGTCGCGACAATTACATAAACACAGGCACGGTTTTTTATCAGGAGAGAGGGTCCCGATCGCTTGACCTTTCGCCTGGTTGCGAATCTGCGGCTCTGCCAGACCACCACCAGAACAAGCCATTAGCCTCAGCCTGGAATCCATGTTGCTCGCAGCCAGAAATTGCACGCAAACATTCTCGGTCGCAGTCGATGGCAACCAGTGGCTGTGAGAGCGGACTTGGGTCGTGCCCTATATGCTTGGAGGAGTTTGAGACTGGAGAACATCTCAGAGAACTCCCTTGTTTCCATCGATACCATGTTATTTGCATTGACACGTGGCTCGTGTCGCGATCAACATGCTGTCCATACTGCAAACTTGACATTCGGAGGTGGTATTACGGTCCGGCATTTGAAGATGGAGCCCCGCACGTGGGACCAATCGAGCATCAAGGGCTGCCTCTTGATTTCCATGACCAGGATATGGCTGGTAGCAGCAGCTCGTCTGGATTGGCAGCCCAAGATTCGGGAGGGAGGCGTCATCGTCGCAGCAATCGACTTCACAGGCGACAGAGAGGAAGTAGCAGAAGGCACAGACACGGACACTTTAACGGATTCCTACAACTTTTACGCACTGCTATGACAAGTGACATTCGCTACACCGATAGAATGCGTCCAGGCTGATATGTCGGTCGTTAAGTACTTTGTTTCAAGCTCTTTGTTATTTAATCAACCAATTCATTTTGTGTCTAGCCTTTGACCCGTTGCAAATAGCATCCAGATTACATATGTGGAAAGCCGAAATGGATGGACTCACAACATTTCTGCTGATGCTGCTGCTGCTGTCGCTGCTCTAATGTTTGCCATCGTTCTTTATTAGCCGCACAGTGCTCTCCCAGACAAATATCGCACTGGCGTTTGTGGGGAAAGACCGGATGAACGAAGGGACAAAGCCACGGAAGAAGCCAGGAATGCCCTCAGAACGATAGACATGTCTGAACATTTTACGGAAGGAGATGGGATTGTCATCACCCTGGGTCATATAACGGTTTTTCACGACATCCACTGGGTAGCAGAATGTCCAGAATGTGTTTGCGGCCATTCCGCCTGCTAAGAAATTGACGAGCTTTTCTGGCAAAGAGCGATCCTCAAGGGCACTTGAGGAGCCAGATTTCACAACGTACGGGAACGAGGCGGAACCGCGAAGAGAGCGCAGCCACTCCGAGTACACATCGTAGGAGCCCCAAAGGAAGAAGAAAAATGATCTCTGCGACATTGTAGCAGGAAGCCCATGCCAGATCCCAAATACACCATAACGCCTTGTCAAGTATCGAGCAACGTCGATGGGTCCGCGGTACTTGCGTTCTGCACCAACAGCGTACTGCATCTGCAAGCGCATCTTTATCATCTCCACTGGAGTCGCCACAAGCGCAACCGTCCATCCAGCACCCAAACCAGCCAGGCCATGCTCAAAGTGCGAGAGTTTGTGCGATTTGTCGCTGCCCTGCAGAAACAGACGGTAGTTGGAAAGACTCCCCAGCTGCACTGCGTCCATTACTGCCCAGCCAACTAGTGGAATGCTTGCGCCCTTGTAGAGCGCCCGTGGGCCCTCCTTGCGCACCGTGCTGATCAGGCAGTCAAGAGGGCCCTTGAATCGCCCGTTGCCGCCCTCGACCTGGCAGCGGATCTTGACTGTGTCAAATGGATGCCCTACAAACAACTTTGTGGCGCCAGAGGCTAGGCCTGCGGCAAAACCAGCAATTCGATCGCGCGCAGTAGCCATCTGCGTGCTGCTATGATCTGTGTATTCGGGCAAGTACTGTGCCGTTGTCATGGCTGGCCCATTGGCCATTGGTGGATGGGCTGCTGGCACCTCGCTCTTATCCATTGTGTGTTGGAGGACGGACCTACTCTATTGAGACCACTATTGCAACGCTAGAAAACAAATGCGGGCTTGTTGGGCGTGAGTGCTATGGTTCGGCGAGAAGGTCTAGTGTCTCCTCCTCCTCTTTGGGATACCCAAGCAAACAAGGGAGGCGGGCAAAAGTACAGCAGATAATGAAAAAAAACAGCAAAGCAAGAGAAACGATAAAGAAAGAAGACATCAACAATGACAGAAGGAGGATTGTGCCACACAACAAAACACAGTCAGCAACAAGAAGCGAAGGAAATGGGTTGATGTTGTGCCATGGCCAGCGCTTTTTTCATACATTTCTATGACCTTTGTGGCGACGGAGATATCTTTATCCGCTTGAGCAGCGCATTATCGGTGCAAGATCCAATGCGAGAGCATCGACATCCCCCCCCCAAAAACGGTGCAATTCCCAAACTGGATAACCTTGGCTGGCGTCTTGTAGCTAAAAAAAGCCTTAACAAGCACCTTTGAACTAGAAAAGCAAGGCAATGGTTGTTTTTCTTTTCAACTGTTAGTTATAACAACCACGGATCGCGACAACGCTAACAAAGGAGAGGATACAACGTAGGAACTCTGCTGCCATTGTGCGGCATTCACTCAACTACGACGAATGTCTGTTCGTTCGGCTGCACAAGCAGAACTCTGGTTCTTGTAGAGAGACGCTCGCCACTGTGGTTTATGGCACCTTGCCATCCAGCAACAAACGGAAGCGCAACAATAGAGCGCAAGAGTGTTTAGTGCCAGCTCCAAAACGCTTTATTTTGTTCTGGAGCGACCCGGATGTGGCACGGAGTGCTGATCCAGGCCATCTACCTTTGAAATTGGAGGGAGATGATAGCAACACAGAACAATTGAGCAGTAGTGTACCACCAGAACACGCCGGCATCCATCTCCAGCCCTTTGTCCCGGAAAATAAAACAGATGACATACAAAGCTGGCCTTGTGTACAGTCGCCATGGGGGGGGGGCATTCCGTCTTGGCCTGGTGTTATTTAGCTTCGCGACTGCTGCTTGTTTACACTTTATGCCACAGAGCATTAGCTACAAGACGAGCTCTCCGACTGCAGAGGGGGGCTGCCGGTAGTCAGAGACATAAAACCCCCCACATCCGTCCAAATGCGTGACGAGTCTGACTTCTAAACAAATCTCTCTAACGTTTGACATTTCGCCTTTTTTGTTTCTACCCAAATTTATTGTGTGCTGTGCTTGTCTCTATACGGCAGATCTGTTTGATCTTCAGAGCACCAACAATCCCGCAGAGCCTAGATACCGACTGGCGCTATTTAAAAATAAAAAAGTCACAAAGTGTCAGACACTATTTGAGCTTTTCTGTCTCTTTGCAGTTGCTCTCTGTGAACACAGCAATATCAGCACCAAAAAACGCGTCATATCCTAAACGGCATTCCAAAAATACAATAGACCCAACAAACGCTGTTGGCCAGAGAATTTCCCAGAACATTTTTGTCCTGTGCTTGAAAAGGGGGGGAGCAAAAGATTGTCATCACATCGTCATTTTTTATGCTATACATTTTTTCTTCGTCCTTTATCAAGCCCAATTTTTTATTGCCCGTTGAACAGGGCTTTCTCTCTTCCACTTTTTACCACATATCGCTGTTGCCGATTTTGTTACTTTTTTCTTCCTATTTGCACAGCGCACTTATTTTATAACCGTATGTGCATTGTCTGTTTGTATATATATTATTGTTTCGGAGCGCAATGATGGCGGAAAGGAACAAAGGGCCATTGTGTCATGTGCCACCCCCACCTGAAGCACTCTCGCCGCAGCCAGACAGCTCACAGGTCTCTGATCTCGGACTCCACAGCGCTGTCTCCAGAGGCGATATTGGGTCGATATACTATGCGCTTCTCGGCGGCCAGCCAATCGATAGTCTACATCAGGGCCTCCAACCTGTACATATGGCCGCAATACACGGCGATGCCGCGATTGTTGAGTTCCTGATTCATAATGGCGCCGACGCCAACGCTCTGACGGTTGCATCCCTGCCATCTGTATCGACAAGCTGCACGCGCGGAAAGCCCACAGACAAAGGGAGCACCCGGCACCAGCGCAATGCAAAGAGCCACGGGAGTCTGTCGCTCCTCAAGGCAGCTGCCACTGATTCCTCGGCAATCTCGAGCCCCATGGGCACCGTGCCTGGCCTGCACTCTATGCAGGATGCCAGTGCTATGTCTTGTGATTCTCCGTCCTTTCCACTCAGTAGCGCCTGTGCCTCCTGCGTATCTGACCCTGACTGCACGGATGACTATTGCGGCGCCACCCCGCTCCACTTTGCCGTAGCCAATGGACATAGCGCCTGCGCCGATGTTCTGTTGAGTTGTGGAGCCAGAACCGACGTTGCCGACTCCTACGGAAACACGCCTGAAACGCTAGCGGTGGCATGTGCGTGTGGTGACATGCTGGATGTCTTTGAGCACTGGCGCCAGTTTGATGCTGAAAGCGACGAGCTTTGGTTGAAGACGGTGGCGACCATGGCTGCCAAAAAGGGATTAGACTCGCCCTTGCAGCTTCCTTCGCCCGATCCTTCAGTTGTGTGCTTCGCAGAGTCCCCGCGAGCGTCGGAACCAGACAAACTGGCGGATGACGAGCAAGCACGGCCTGTAGACGCAGAACTCTCGCGGCATCGCATTTCAAGGTCAGCCACTGGTCCCCTGCCATCGCAAAACGTTTCGGGGACAGGCTCTACTGCTGGGCCCTGTCAAGCAAACGATCATCACAGCATTCTTCCACGCAGACACACTGCAGGTGAAACAACCACAGCCCAGCACCAGCCGCTGGTTCCAGCTAGTCAGGGCATGGACCGAAATTGGCAATGCGTCTTCCCCAGCACCCATCATTCTTCGTCAGCGCCTGAAAGCCTTGAACGCGAGCGATCGGGTTTCTATCAAACAGCCCCCAAGAATGTGGTCAGACTGTCAGCCAGCGCCTCAACAAGAAGCCGCCCAGCACCCGGACGCATTGCTTGCATACCCCAGCGACATTGCATCAGCGAGATTACTAGCTACAGCCCCAGCATGTCCTCCCGCCGTGAGCGATCATACACGGACTCGGTCATAGAGCAGGCATGGCGCAAGTACCTTGAATTTGATGACGAGAGTGCACGCGACAGCGCGCAATGCATGGCTGCAAACAACGAAAGTCAAGCCGAAAACGCCGACCAGCCTCTTCCAGAGCTTTGGATGTGGAAACAGGCTGCAATAGCAGTGCGCAACCGCCGAAGCAAGTCATTATCAGCTCAGCAGCAGCAGCAGCAGCAACAGCAACAGCAACGGTTGAGGACAAGTTGGGCCAGATGTGCCGGATGCGCAGACTGCGCGGCGAGGAGACTCGCATTCTGCGCGCCAACCAGGCGGTAGTCGACAAGTACGCTGAGCTGGATGGAGACGATGCGCGGCGGTGGGTGCGGCGGTACCAGCGGCTGCACACGCAGATTGAACAGATGGGGCGCGAGCTCAATGACGCTCACGCACGCATTGGCGCCAGGCTGGAGCAGCAGCTGAGTCAGTTCCGCACCGAGCTGGGCGACTCCAGCGTCGATGCCGTTCTGGGCGAGCCCAGCTCAGAAAGAGTCGCTCAGACGCTGACCATTGGCATGTACCGCGACGACGCAGCAGAGCCCGCAGCGTAGAAGCAGAGGTAGAGGTGGACCGGTATGTGCGAACCAGAGCAATGGGCTCGGCTTGCAGTGAGTGGCAGCAATTGTGATGATGAGCCGCTGCAGCCTTTTCGTCTGGACAGTGCGTTTTCTGTCAACACCTCTCCTGCTCTTTCTTCCAGATATTTCGGAATTTCTACTACCATTTTTCTCTGCGATACCTTTTTTTTACATTTCCCTTTCTAATCCAACAAATTAGCCAGCCAGCACCTTTTTCATCGCGGACCTTTGCAACAGCAAATCGGGACGGCAGCGCAACAGACGAAACATGCTCCGGGCGCCATCACCCGAGTACACGGAGCTTGCAGACCTCTCGGCGCCGCCCAGCGCAGGCGTGGGACGCGAGCGGTTCCTTGCGGCGGATGTGCACAATGAGCGTGAGCTGGATCACGATCAGGAAGGCGCGACGCACCAGCACGGCGGAAGGCGGAGGCGAAGTGTCTCGGCGCTTTTTCGCGATGCAGCGTTCCGGCGACAGGCGCTGATGATTGTGGTGTACACGCTGCTGTGGTACGGATTCTCGGGCGTGCTGTCTGTGTACAACAAGTGGCTGTTTGGGTCGTCGGAGCGCGACTTCCCGTTTCCGCTGTTTGTCACCAGCGTACACATGTTTGTGCAGTACATGCTTGCCACGCTCTGCTTGCGCGCGTATCCGACGCTGCGGCCACAGCAGCAGCCGACATGGGACGTGTACCTTGTGCGTGCTGTCCCGTGCGGCGTAGCCTCGGCGCTGGATATTGGACTCAGCAACATCAGCCTACAGACAATAACGCTGACGTTCTACACAATGTGCAAGTCGTCTACGCTGGGGTTTGTGCTTCTGTTTGCGGTGTTGTTTGGCCTGGAGCGCATGCGGCTGGTGCTGGTTGCCATCATTGCCGTAATCTCTGTGGGCGTTGTGCTGATGGCGGCTGGCGAGGTTGACTTTGCGCTGGGCGGCTTCCTAGAGGCGCTGGGTTCGTCGGCCATGGGCGGCCTGCGGTGGTCGCTGACGCAGATTCTTCTGTCGCAGTCGCGCTTTGGCATGGACAACCCTGTTGCCACCATGAGCAAGCTGACACCAATCATCGGCTGCACCACCTTTCTATTCTCGCTTATTCTGGAGCGGCCCTTCTCCGAAATCCCCGCCAACAAGAACATGGAATCCGCCCACGCATCCGTCATCCTTGCGCTGGTCATGGCGTTGGGCGGCGTGCTTGCTTTTGCTATGGTGCTTGCCGAGTTCTGTCTGATTCAGCGCACCTCCGTCCTCACCCTGTCCATCGCCGGCATGCTGCGCGAGGTCGCAATGGTTGGCGTTGCGCATCTTGTTTTTGGCGACTCCATGACTCCCGTCAACGCCGCCGGCCTCCTTGTTGCGCTTGCTGGCATCGCCATGTACAACTGGCTCAAGATTCACGACACGCTGCGTCGCCCTCCACATGCCGCTGCTGCTGCTGCTGCTGCTGATGTCGCCGCCTCATATCCCGACGACTCCTTCCGCATGCGCCAGGCTGCGCTTCTATCCACCGATCCCTACGACGAGGCCATGCGCTCCGCTGTGCTCCCACCCAATGCACTCCACACCACTCGATCTGCGTCGCCCGATCCCGCAAAGCACAGCAGCCCCAGTCCTAGCTCCAGCCCCAGCCCAGGCAGCGACAGTCTGGGCAGCAGCTTCAGCAACGGCGCAACCACGCGCCGGCGACAGTCAATTCTCCCTGTTGCCAATCCTCTGCCATCCGCCTCCGCATATCCTACAAGCAACCCCAATGCCAGTGCGAATCCTTCGGGCTCTCTGGGGCGCGATCTTGAGGCTTCGCTGCTCTCTGGAATGCACGACGTAGCTCTTTCAAGCATCTACGTCCCTCCTGCTACCCGTTCATCTCCACGCAGTAAGGAAGCCGCCCTCGACCCGCTGAAGACCAAATAAAGCATTTCATTCTTCACTTTCTCCACAGATACTAGTTGCGGCATCTAATAATGTTAATCAATTAGGCTTTAAAGAATTGTGAAGAAACATCTACCTCATACGCAAGCTCTTCTCTTCTTCATTAAAAGGCCGCACTGCTTTATCTCCCGGGTTTTAAGGAGCAGATGTTTTACGGTACGCTGCTGCCACCTGACGATACTTTGCTGTCCTTTCCAATTGCAAGCACCCCAGCAACAATCGCTCCTCCGTCCTTTTCAGCAAACACAACCCCCGCCATTGCCTCTCCTACAACCGCCGATAGTCTGCCCTTTTGCACGCTGTTGAGGTTTGCTGCCTCCAGTCCTCCCTCCGCATTACCGCTCTCTTCCCGTGCCACCACTCGAAGTGCCTCCAGAAGCGCCTCCTGGCAATGCTTGCCATCATGCGTAAGCTGCGCATTGCTCTTCTCCATCTCCGTGCTGAGAAGCGACATGTACGCTTTGATGTTCGGCAGAATGAGGACCTTGACTGTGCTTGCTCCCAGTTTGGTCAGTCCTACAATTGCTCCATAATGCGTGGCCAGAGGCTTTGTCGGATCCAGGAACCCCCGCAACAATGTGCGTGCAATCCGCGACTGCAGCGTATGATATGAGTGTCCGTAGCGTCGGCAGATATCCGCAATCTGCTCGGCTGCGTTGTCACGCAACGACCAGTGGTCCTCTGTGTACTCCTCGCAGAGTCGCTTGCTGACCAGGCATGTGAGAAGCGACGGAATCAGTTGATGCATATATGGCTCAACAAACAGATTGGGATTGCTGCGAATCGCCCTTGCAACCGCCATTGTCGTCCGTAGTGTCTCCAGCTTATGGAGGTTGTTCTTGACCGTCACCGCAATGTACTGCACAAAGTATGTTACCAGCTGGTGGATTCCCGCATCGACTGATATGCTCTCCAATGCCGTTGACTTGACTATCGGGTCTGTGCTCTGCAGCGATTCTGTAATACATTCAAAATACAGCTGCAGCTCCTTCGACAGCACGTGTTTCACCAGCGGAATTGTCTCCACTCCATCCTGACTCTTGCTGTGTGCCTTTGCAAACCTTTTGGATGCGGGCCCCTTCTCCTCCGCCTCCGCATCAACCTGAATTGGATTCTGCTGTATGCGTGGCTGCACCCCCTCAACTGCCAGCCAATGGGCCGTATATACCACCTCCAGTGGCACACTTGGAAGAGGCTCCTCTAGAAGCGTGTCCAGGTCAATTTCCTCATCCTCCACGTAGTATATGTCCTCCAGCGCGGATGCAGCCTTGTGAAACTTGATCGGCTGTCCTGTCTCAAACCCGTACATGGGCTCGATGTTGCGTACTCGAAGTGCACTGTTGATATCCGCTACTGTTAGCTTTGTCCTCTTTGAGTGCCGCATAAACTTCATGGCTTCTGTTATTATCTCATGCATTCTGTACTCCACGTCCTGGGCCATTGCTGTTGTTATTCCATCCTTAAGCTTTGGGATCCCAATCGACTCTGCAATGTTTTTGATCGTGCTTTTAGAGTATATCATCCTGTAGTATCCTCGCTGTAATGACTTTTGACAAGATGAGAACAATATTAATAAGAACAGTGAAAAAAAGAGCAAACCCCGGAAAAGAGAAACAGCTGTTAGATGCTGGAATACCGCTGGCCTCTCTTCTGAAACCCCCTTGCAGTTAGTAGAAATGATAATTTTTTTGTGTTTACGTGGAATTCAATGCGCTTTGGGGAGTGCCCACGTGATTGATTGCGCTTCTTTGCTTGGTGAGAATAATTTAAATTAAATCATGATGCAAGATCTCTCGTCTCGATTGGCAGAGCAATCATGCATCCCGCTGCCGCCCACAAAAGACCGACGCTGACGTAGAGAGGAACCGTGGTGCTGATGCTGAGAAGCAGCCCAGTAATGAGCGGAGCAATGATGCCCGCAACGCGGCCAAACGCCGATGCCGTTCCGCAGGCCGTCCCGCGCACGGCTGGATAAAACACCTCTGGCGTGTACGCATATATGACAGCGAACATAAGCGTGCTCATTAGGCCGAATACGGAGGAGGAGACAATGGTGAGCGCGCTGCTATGCGCCTTGGCCGAGAATGCAAAGGCAATTAGTGCCAGTCCCGAGACAAAGGTCGACAGCGCCATAGAGTAGATGCGCCCTAAACGAGTGTTTACCATCCACGATCCAATGATCGAGCCTGGAACCCCGCTGACGGCGTAGATGAGTGCATCGCGGTACACCCGCACCTGCTTCGAGTGGGACCCTGCTGCTGCTGAAGACTGTGGGCTGTGCTGTTGGCTGTTTGCATCGCCGCCATGGGTCCCAAGCAGCTTTGGGAGAAACACGTTAAACATCGTAAAGCCCATTGCCACCGTTGCCCAGATTGCCCAGACAAGGATTGTTGTGCGTCGTAGCGGCCGGGCAAACAGAGGCTTGAAGAGCTTCGTGTGTGCCGTCACATTCAAAGCTGACTTTGCCCACTTAACCCAGCTTTGCAAGTACGACTTTGCGGTTCTTGCCGTCCTGACCTGTTGCATATTTGCCAGGCTCCCAGACACGGATTGCCTCTCGTCCGCATTGCTGTCTTCTGGCCACTCAAGCCATGACGGTCTGTCGGCGTTGCTGTGGCTCTCACTTTGGCGGCTGTTTTCAGCTATGAGCGCGCTGTGTGCGCCAACGCTCTCGTCGCTCGCCCCGTTGCCATTCCCATGGCTACTTTCATTGCTACTGCCAACTCGAATGCTTTCGTCGGCCATGAGAGGCGATGAGGCCTTGACAGTGCCGCCGTTGTAATGTACAATCTTCTTCAGCACAATCACCACGTCTGAGCGACTCTTGTTCTGCAAAAGGAACTTTGGGGTTTCGTGCAGTCGGAAGCACAAATTGCGCAGAATGACCATAACAAATGTTACCAGCGCCATAGTAATAAGCAGGTAGCGCCAGCCGTTATTTAGCTTCGACACGTCGCATTCTTCAGAACCAAGGTTGTCGGGGCAGCTAAAGGGCGGTAGAAGCGCCAAAGCCACGGCCGATGCAACGACCGATCCAAGCGAGAAAAACACGCTGAGCATGGTCAGCAGATGGCGTTTTTCGCGGGGGATAAATTCAAGAAAGATTGCGCCATCAACAGGCATGTTGCCTCCAACGCCAGACCCCAGCCCAAAGAGACAGGCACACAACAGCCCAAACGACGACGCTGTGCTTGCCAGCAGGCCAAATGTTCCCGACACCACGAGGGTCCAGCGATAGGCGACAAGGCGTCCAAAACGATCCGATACGGGGCCCCAGACAAGGGCCCCACACATCAGCCCAAGAAACATACTGGATGACATTAGTCCTATCCGCGCATCGCTTATAGAAAAGTGCTGTTGGACGCGCGGGAGAATACATGCCATACACTGCATCCACATGTTGTCGGCGAGCCACCCAAGCCCACAGAGAGCCAGCACACGGCGGTGGTATCTGCCAAACCCAATTGTGGAGATCATGCGGTTAAGCTCCAACTCCTCGTCGCGCACGTCTTCGTCATCCACATTCTCTATGTGCTGCGGCCGGCTTGCTATGGTCCCGCCGCCGTCGCCATCGCCATCGCCGTCAGCGGGTATCTGGTTGATCTCTGCTATAAAGCCTACGTTTGCTCTATGTATGTCTTGGGAATTCTCGTCATTACGAGCAGAATAGTACTGTGGTGGTGATCCTGGGCCCAGTGTGTCTGTTCTGCGCCCAGCGAGCGGCTTCCAGGCGTTGTTTTCGACCTCGTTCATATCGGCTGCCTTCCTGCTGGCCAGAGGGGGGAGTCGTTTATATAATAAATTAGGATAAAGCTAAGAAAAAGTCATTCTAGAGGAACAACATTTGAGAGGTGTGAAATGGGGAGGAGCTAGAGAAGAAAGGAAAAGTAAAGTGCTGGGGGCCAGATAGAGCGAGGAGAGCGAAAAGGCCCATGTGCAATTATTACAAATTCATTGTGGCTGTTAACCCTAGGGTGCAGAGAAGAGCTGATCTCTTTCAACGCCAATTGGACTGACCGTGTAGATCCCAGAAGTTTGTATATCCTCTGAGGGTTAGTTTATCCCTAGGCCTTTTCTGTCTTTTGGTTCTTTTCTTTTTTTTATTTTTGCTCTTAAAATGCTTGCTTTTGCTAAATAACCAAACTTCCTTTTGCTTGTCTTCTAAGGCCTTCAATATATGTCTTGTTGTGACGAGTCGCTGTCTGGTTTAGGCCCATCTTCGTCACGCGTCATATCTCCCAGCACCTTCTATGCGTGTATTTCTAGTTGATAACCTCTTGTAACACATAATAATGCACTTTTTACAGCTTCTATTAGGATTTTACAACCAGCACGCGGCGCGTCGCCGTCGCCATCGTCATCGCCTGCGACACGAGAGTCAGCGACAGGAGAGGCGCCACAAGAACAAGCTTTCTCTAGCCGATCTTGACATCCTGCCAAAGTTCAAGCTGACGGCCGGAATGTTGCTCGATATCAAGAGGACACACAAGGACCGCCGCCATCTGGTGGCCCCACACGCAGGTCCTCCCCAGGAAACAGCAGCAGCAAAGCCCAGACATCTGTGCGCAGCCACAGTCTCACTTCCCGATCTTAATTGCAACCAGGGGCCTCATGTGTGTGACTGCCTGGATAACAAGCGACAGCATAGTGTCATAGACGTGAGAAATCTGGAAGATGGTATTGAGAGCTTAGAAAACAACGGCAATCTCAGGCCGTGGCATGTGCCGACAGAAACTAGCCAGCCAAACTGCGTGGTTTGCCTAGAGGAATATGCTGTCGGAGACGATGTGCGTGTGCTTCCGTGCGGCCATGTATTTCACGACCAGTGCATCACTCCGTGGCTCTTGCGCCCCAAGTCAAGGTTCCACGAATGCCCCATGTGTAAAACACCTTGTTTTGCTGACGAGGCTGCCAGAAAGGCCAAGGAAGAAGCTGCTATGCTTTCTGGCGGCCAGGCCCAGCACGACTCTCATACGAACATGATATCTGTGTTCTAAATAAGCAGCTTGCGTGTTTTTATGTATGAGTAGTGTCCTTGCTGCTAGCAAAGTCTCTACGGTTACCAGCGTAGGCAAAAAGGCCAATGCGCGTGCCGCTGTGCGCGTTTACCACAAATAAAGACTTTTCGTGTTCCTTACAACTTTAATTGCAGTTAATAAGTACAGCAATATGAACTCTTATTGGATTGACTTGTAGATTCCATTGTTTGCTTTTTTTTATTGCCTACACTATCAAGATGCTCACGATGTAGACCCTGCCACCTTTGTGTGTGTGTGTGGCAGTGGGTCTTGCTAGATAAATGGCGGTTTCAGCCTTGAAATCTATGGCTCTTGAAGCCAGATAAAGGGAGAAAGTCTTTTGTGCGGGGAAAGGAAGAATACCGCTCATAAGAAGAAAAAAGCCATGAGGAATGTGTTTCTCTAGTTTTAGCAGTATTATCTATTCTAGTAAACCCCCCATCTATACACGCGCAGTCAAATGTGTCTTTTATCAGCATGTTATTACTCTCTTATAAGCACCGCTTTGATCTCCTTTTTAAACAAAAAAACTTTATGGTGACATGTGTGGGGTAAATGTGTGTAAAGAAATGGTGCATCTCCCCACACACGTGCGCTCAAAACATTGGCAAAAGACCAAATGTTCTATTTTTATGACATGGCAGAATCAAAAAGAGGAAAAAAGCGGCCGCACCCGGTGTTAAGCAACCACGTGGTGGTTAATAGCTACAGCCTCGTTCTTTTTTATGTTATTCATAGGACTTCTTGCTGTTAAAGAGTTGCCATCAAATGTTGTAGACAAGGGCGTTTTGTCTTGCTTTATCTTATTTTCAAGCTTCCGCAGATTCATCTATGGTTTATATTATACATTCATCTTTGTAAATCAAATACAAATTATATTCCGTTTGGCTCCAAAAGATGAATTATCTTTTCAAGGTCGTAGCGATCCTAGTTTTGCTTTTGCAAACCGTGATCTGTTCGCATATACGCAAGGATCTTGTTCAGATAGAAAACGACTCTATCGTGCAGGTAGACGCAACAACATCTCTGGACAGCAACTCTGGACGCATCGCACATCTGACAAACTCGCCAACTGGTAGTTTAGCAGGGACGAGAGGGGTCGTGTATTCTCTTCCTCCGCCAGCAAACTGCAAGCCGGTAGAGCGTAGTGATTCTTTTATTGCCTCGTCATATATCCGTGTTGCATTGGTTGCTGACGATGGCGAGTGCTCTATCGACACCATGCTTACACAGGCGCAGCATGACGGCGCGGTTGGTGCAATTGTGTATAGCGCATCCGAAGGCCCAATTGATCCCACAAATGTTCTTTACAGCAAAATTTCCACCACTCGCCCGCTCATACCGGTGATGCTTGTTGATAGCAACTATGGCGAAACTCTCAAACTGGAAGTTAATACTCTTGAAAACGAGCCTCGCACGAAGAGCAACAATCGTGAGCGCGCAATCTTTGTCTCGATGTATCCAGGCGAAGATAGTGAGCATTTGAGTGGATGGGAGGTGTCGCTTATTGCACTCGTTGTTGTGCTGGCTCTTTGCTTCTGCACGTCGCTGTTCTTTCACATATTCTCAAATCGCCGTGGTATTAGAGAATATCGCAGAAGACACGCGCTTCACACTGAAGATATGGAGCATGCCGTCAAGCGGATCCAGACGCTACCAACATGTGCTCTGGACAGGCTCATGCTGCGTACAGTGACAGAAGAAGATATGGAGATGCTTTCAGAGTGCACAACTCCACTGGACACCATTTTAAATCCAAACATCGTACAAAGGAGCACCAACAGTATTAAAATATGCGCTGACGATACTGATCGCAACACAAACGCCAATTGCAAAAGTGAAAAGTTGCACAAGCAATGCGGCGAGGCTGTTCTAGATAGGGAGCATTGGAATATCTCGACATGTTTGGAAACAGATCATGGAAAGTGTACCCCTAGTTCTTGCAACAGTCCTTTGTCAAAAACTTCAATCCTGAATGGATGCATATCGACCTGTATCGTGTGCATTGACGATTTTGTTGTCGGATCGAAGATGCGTATACTGCCGTGTGGCCACAACTACCACATCGAGTGCATTGACCCCTGGCTCACATCAAAGTCATCTCTATGTCCTCTGTGCAAGTATGACACGCGCAGTGTTTTGACTGATCTCGAGCGCGCACTGTCTGGACCGCTTATTACTGCAGACGATGGCAATGTTGACGACATCTTTGCTGGAAGCTCCGTGTACAGTGATTCATCGGATCCTTCAAGCTATCTAGTTGAAAGCCATGCGCGTATGCCCCTTTCCAGCATCGTTGCGGAATTCAAAAGAATTGCTTCGGAAAAGATTGCTGCCCCGCTTGGACAGATCACTAGCAAGATGGCGGCAATGTGTAGAAAGAGCGAGCCCGGCAACCAAAATAGGCCAAATGAAAAAAGCCCTAGCAGCATCAATGCCGGCTCAATCTACTATGGCGACCAGGAAAGAGGCAGCAACAGCTATCCATTCGAAAATTCCAATGCAATATTTACCACCTCCACACCTGCCTTCCCCCAAATGGACCTAAGCGGTGCAAACAAGTTTGGGTTGGATGTGATTCATTGTGCTGTTGGAAGCAGCAGTGCAATGGTCAAAGTCAACACCAGTGATCCAACCCCATCACCAACCAGTAAACCAGCCAACACTTGGAGAGCCGCATCAGAAAAAGGGTCTGCTAGCAGCGATTCCGGCCAGTCCGACAGTGCCGACAAGAACAAGAAAGGCGATGGTGCTGGCAACAGCGTGTCCTTGGGTCTATCCAGAATCAGCATAGGCGAACTTCTCCATAACGATCAAGATATAATGGACTGTTTTGACTAGATACGTTTTTTTGCATATACGACAATGAGTCCAATCAACATGTTGTTAGAGACCAAAAGAGCTGTGTTTCAAA
>JANBOK010000303.1:0-16995 GCA_027595805.1 Coemansia sp. Benny D160-2 | reverse complement strand
CACTACAATATGACGATGGACAGATGTGTGGAGTGTATCCACATCGGCATGTCTATTGGGAGGGGTGTGGTACATGCCGAGTCCCAGCTGTACAAGCGCGATAGCTCTGACGCAGAGTGGGTTGAAGTTGACACTTTGCTTTAGATAGCTCTATTCTACATTTTTATACATTTGTGCATAAACACTCTAGTATTATAAATAACGTCTTTGACTACATCAGTTAAAGATCTAGCTAAAACATTTTATCCGTGTTCGAAATACACATTACATATTTTAGATATAACCTCTTCATTTCTGTAGTAAAATTCCATTAGATGATAAAAATACGCGTAGTCGCATATATTATAAAGAAAATATACCTGTGCGCAACCACGGATAAGAAATGGTGCTTGGTGTTGTATCTTGCTTTGCATTTGGAGTTATAAATACAAAAAGATAAATATATTATTGAATTTTTATGCATTCGAGACTTTTTTTGTAAAACCATTCAATAACAACAACATGGCACCACTATTAAATTATACATAAATGATATACACATTCCCATGTG
Organism: Coemansia sp. Benny D160-2; assembly: GCA_027595805.1. Classification (NCBI taxonomy): domain Eukaryota; kingdom Fungi; phylum Kickxellomycota; class Kickxellomycetes; order Kickxellales; family Kickxellaceae; genus Coemansia; species Coemansia sp. Benny D160-2. The sequence continues at coordinate 16,445 of JANBOK010000303.1, read as the reverse complement.
CACAAATAAAAAACAATATAATTATCGCTTTTGAAAAAAAATATTGTTGCTCATCTGGCCCCTCCGCCTTTCGCGTATTTTCTATATCTTTATCTTTTCCATCTCTCTATGTGTTATGAACATCTACTGGCCTTTCTTATACCCAAATCCTTTGTTAGAATTGTAAAGAAAATAATAATGGCTGGGATTGGCGAAAATGTGTCAAAGAGGAGGGCAGGGCGACGGATCCTGCGTCTGATGATATGTCTGAGCGCAATAGCCATCGGCAGCCTGTACATATGCTACAGAGTAGCGACTGCAGACCAGGGTGGCATAATCGTTTCAAAGCTCAAAGCACTGGCAGAAACAGAAGACCAGTCGTGTGTTATAGAGTGTCGAAAATCGTTATCCATTGAAGAAAGGGCAGACGACGATTACTGGGCAACACTAGCCAGCAACAGCAGCATTGGTAGTCCTATCGCGTACATTGCCATGGCAAGAAGCGCTGGTAGTAGAAATAAGAAAGAAAAAATAACGATTGCGCCAGGAGACTGCGTGTGCGTGCGTGCAGTTGTGCCACCAGCGAGTGGTGAGATTATCGACACTCAGCCGGCAGCAGCCTACAAGCCGATCCCGGGATGGCCCGAGGACTCGATAATGACCGATCTGGTTATGGCCGAGTCGGACGATGTGCTGTACAAGGATGCGCGGGTAACAGTCTCGGTAGAAATGCACAGAACAACAGCGCCAGGCGTCTACTCTGGTGGCAGGAGATACTACGAGGGAGCTGCGCGGCTGTACGATCCTGGAACATACGAGCTGGATGCGCGGCTAGAGTACCGCGATGGCCAATGGAACGCAGATCCGGGGCAGCCGTCGGTTCCGTACAATGAGCAGATGATGCGCGGACCGCGAGATATTGGCCAAACAGCAGCAGCAGCAAGGAGTATGGTGCGGGTACGCACAGATCGCTCGCATTGGACGCATCTTGGCCGACACCAGTCGCTGCAACTGTGCACGGCGGGAGATGAGCCAGGACGATGGATACCGACAACCACGCTGCAGCGGATGTGGCAGCCGCACCAGTACGTTGTGGCCGCGGAGGATTCGCGCACCTGGGTCCCGTACCACTGCCGCCTGCAGCGGGTCACGTATGCGCAGTTTGCGCACCACATGGCGCGTACGTATCCGTCGGTGCACTGGTTCGGGGACTCGAATTCGCGCCGCACCCTGCGTCCGTTCGTCATGGGCGGCAGGTGGTGCTACGAGGCAGATACCGTGCAGCGGCTGGACTGTCTGTGCAACGATGCGCCAAAGGATCTGTATCCGTCTGAATGGTACGCGCAGATGCAGCTCCCGCACTGGTACCGCGTACACGCGACGGGTGTCAACGGGAGCGAGATCCTTGCCGGCAACACAAACAATGTGATGCAAGGGCCCCTGAGCAGCGCAGAGCCTGCCGCGTACTTCCATCCTCCAGCCGGCACAGAGTATGGACCCGAATACACAGCACCAAACAAGTCATCGTCCGCCAGCAACTGCTTTTTCGACCTGTACTACCAGTTTACACGCGGCACGCAGGACATGTACGGCAGCTACTGGGCGCGCGACATCACCGAGCACGCGGCATCCGCGTATCCGCGCGCAAAGCTGGTGGTGTTCCAGATGATAACGTGGGACGTAGCGTTTGGCGAGTACGCTGCATTTACGCGGCAGGTGAATCTGCTGGCCACGCGTCTGCGTCGCGTGTACCCGGATGCCCAGTTCATCTACAGATCGGGCCCGTACTGGTGCTGCCGGAACGCAGAGGCCGATGACAAAAAGTACTCCCGCCTCAGGTTCGTCGCCTTCGACCGGTATGCGCGCACTGTGTTCCGCAGAAGACTGAGGGCGCGTGTCTGGGACGTTATGAGTGTGCAGGCAAACAGGCCGCCCGAGTCCAAGCGCCTGAGCGAGAACATGCCGTGTCTGAGCGCGCATAGCCGCGGGGAGCTCATCCATCTGGATAACCAGATCCTGATGAACATGGTCGTCAACGCAAACCAGGCGTAGCAGATCCCAGCTCCCAGATCCGAGAACATCAACACACCACCCCGGACTTGCAGGGCCAAAGAAGAATGAAGTAAAAGTCTCGGCAAGTGTATTTATTGGCCCGCTGCCGGAGAATAGCAAATAAAGAAAGAAAATGGAAAAGAAGAGAGAGAAGAGAGCGAGAGAAGCAATGCTTGCAAGGAGGGAAGAGAAAGTATATGCGATTGGCAAGAGCATAGCATAGACTCAACGCTTGACCCAGGTGTAGCTCTTCCTCGCCTTTGGCTTTCCGGTCTTTTTGCGCTCAACAAAGCGGGCGTCGGGAGAAAGCAGCCCGGCGGTGGAAAGAGGAACCAGATGCTTTCTCCGGTTGCCGGCGACCAACGCACGTGCCAGCGCAAGCTGACAGGCCTCGGCCTGCCCCGTGTGGCCGCCGCCCTTGACGCGGAGAAACACGTTGTACTTGCCGATTGTTCCGGCAACAACCATCGGCTGCACCACCGATTCCCGGTCGGTCTCGCGCACAAAGTACTCGTTGAGTGCGCGCCCATTCACTAGCACCTCGCCCAGCGGCGCATGCTTGATCACATCCACGCTGCTCGCTGCCACAGCTGCCGATGCCTGGTTCAGCTGCTCCTGCTGCTGCTGCTGCTCTTCTGCTGCTCTGGGCATCTTGGCCTCGAGCGGGATTCCGCTGGAGGCGCTGCTGTCATCGGGAGCAGCAGCAGTGGCAGCAGACTCCGCCTCCGCCAAACGGGCCGTGATCTTGGCGATCTGGCCAGCCAGCCTAGAAACCTCCAGCGAGGCCGCCATCAGCGCATCAGCGACATCGGCCTGCGATCCGGGTTTCGGCGGATTGACAGGCGCAACAATAACCGAGGCAAACGCAGTCTTCCGCCTTCCACCCGCAGTGAACCGCCCCACCGCATCCATATGCCCACGGCTTTTGGCCTTGGACTTCGTGCCCTTTCCTCTTTCCGCCATCTGCGTTTCCTTCTCTCCATCGACAAACTGCGACAGGTACAGACCGACCGTGTGTCTCTCTGATCCGTTCTTAATAATCGCTCTTTTGGCCGCATCGAGCTGGCTACGGAAGGTGAGGAACTCGCCTTCAGATAGTTTGAACCCAAACCTCTCCTCCACCTTCTTCTTGTCCAGCCAGTGAGTGGTGGTGGTGGTGCCTGCCGTCCTTTTCAGCTCCTTTGCACTCGGCAGTCGCTTGGGTTGCGGATGCGCCTCTACTATGTTGGTGATCGCAGCAAGCATGTCGTAGTACTTTGGTTTGGGCATAAAGTACGACGGCGTGTCTGGTCGCTGCACTGGGCGAATGTCAAGCGAATCGAACGGCGATGACGGCGGAAGGGGATCCTTGGACGCCGATGCCGCTGATTTTGAATCGTGTCCAACCTGGCGTCTGGAAACAGCCACGCAGGGCAGCTGCAGCAGTAGCCGTCTTGCGTGTGGCGAGGCTCCAAGCACCGGGCGAGCAAGCATTATCGTTAATTCCTCTTTTACCTGTAGAAAATGCGATAAACAATAATAGAAATGATAATAAGGCTTTTAGAAAAAGGTTGAATCAAGATAGCAAGAACTTTTCTCTTGGTTCCAATTTGGGAGAAAGAAAAAAAGTTAAAGTGCTAGGAATAAACGCCCTCGCTGAACGCTGCTTGTAAGCTTCGCTTAAGCACCGTGATCTTCTTTCTCCTTATCACAGCGACTACAGCCTGCTTTTTTTTTTCCCCTTCGCTTTTCTTCAGATGAGAACCAGAACCGCAAGTATAATCAGATCGGAGCGGATCAAGATTAAAGTATATATATTTTTTCGTTCACCAGCTTCCAAAAATAAAAAAAAACAGCAACATCGGGTTGAGCCATCTTCTATAGCATGATCTTGTCGCCGCTGGAATCGGAAGCCGCCCCATCGTCGCCGCTGTCATCGTCATCGTCGCTGCCGTCGTCATCGCTGTTGCCGCTGCCGCTGCCTCCGTTCTGGCTGGAAGCGTCGGCATCGCTGTCGGACCACTGCGCATCCTCATCCATCGCAGAAGCATCGTCATCCTCGTCATCCTCGCCATCGTCGCTCAGCGCCTCGCTATCGGTGCTCTCTTCGGCCTGCCAAACAGGAGTAGGGGGCACGGTGGATCTCTCATCATCATCGTCGTCCTCTTCATCTTCATCTTCGTCCTCCCTGTACACGTTAAGCGGTTCCATGGACGTCTGCTTCTGCGCATCGCGCTCCTGCTTCGCGCGCTCCTTCTCGTAATGCGAGCGCGCGCGGATCTGCATGTTGGCCAGCTCCAGGCGACCGCTGAGTCTGAGCAGCTTCTGGTGCGACTCGAGCCGGGACTCCAGACTCTGGTAGAACCCAGCCAGCTGCGGGACCAGACTGGGAATGGACGTCAGGTAGGCCGAGTGCAGAGCCAGCGTGTGGCGGATCCACGGAAGCAGCTGCTGCGCCCGCGCCGGTGAGCTCCCGCCGCCGCCGTTGGTTTGGAACCGAACAAACAGCTGCTGCAGGAACGGAAGCACATAGGCGGTGGGCAGACCCAGCACAGTGTCGCGGACCACGGTGGGGCGCGCAGAGTTCATCAGCACAGTCTCGAGTAAGGCGGAGTCCGCGGTATGCAGGCTCTGAACCAGCACGCGGATCAGCGTGCTGGCCGACAGGTTCTGGATCTTCGTCTTGGAGCCGTCGGCATGGCCGGTGCCGCTGGCCGATCCAACCGACAGCTGCTGGATCCGGTCGGCCAGCGTAGGAGCCGGCGCCGCATCACCGCTGGCTCGCCTTTCCATCGCACGCTGCGACTCGCGCACGCCCTCGTTGACAAGCGAGGTGACGTTTGCGCCAGCCTCGTCGTAGCCGTGCATCTGGGCCGCCGCCTGCCGCTCCGCATCGGTCTTCAGCGCCGACGCACTGCCGATCAGCAGATTGTCCTGGGGATCACGCACGATTACGAGATCGGGATCAAACTGGAGGTGGCTGACATCCGACGCCGCAAGCGACAGCGTCTCAAACAGCGGCTTCAGCGCACTGCCGCGCACAACCAGCACATTGGTGCCCTCGTCGTCGCCTGTGACGCGGGAGAACCGCGCGACATGGATGCCAAGCACCGACGAATCGGCGCCGTCGGCCGCCGCGGAGGAGGAGACAATCTTGAGCATGCCGTCGGGCGGGTATCCAAGCGCACTGCGTCCAGACTTGGGCCTGGAGCCGCCGGCCTTGCTGGCGCGCTGCGGAACGGCCACCTGGTGCCAGGCATACAGAAGCCCATTCTGGCCCACCGCAAGCACCGACCCTGCCGCCGAAACATCCACGTAGACAACCTCGCTGTCGGCAGCAAGCACCGCACACGCACGCGATGCAGAGGCAGACGCAGCGGAGGATGCTGCTTCGGATGCCGGCTCCGCTGTCGAGGCCGGGGCTGTGGCATCCCAGACCTGCACATGACGGTCGTTCTGCGCAGCCGAAACCAGCGCCGTCTCGTCGGCCGCCCACAGAAGCGTGTGGATGGGCGCCGTGTGGCCCGGCCACGACTGAATCCGGGACTCAGAGCCCAGATCCCACATCTCGATCCTGTGGCTGGCCACCACAATGCGTCTCGAGGACGAAGCGCCGGGTGCCGCAGCTGCCGCCACAAGCAGTCGTCCAGCTCCACTAACGCCGGTGCGAAGCCGCGACAGCTGCGTGCCGGACTGCAGGTCCCAGTGGACCACGGTTCCGTCGGTCCCAAGCGAAAACAGCTCACTGCTGCCAGCGCTGCCTTTGTTGTTGTTGCTGCTGCTGATGCTGCCATTGTCTCTGCTGGTGCCTTCGCTGGCAAAGACAATGTCGGCCACCGGGAATTCGTGGCCGCCAGCCAGCTCCTTGACAACAGCGTTCCACGCGGGCGAGTACAGAAGAACCGATCCCGAGTGCAGCCCAAGCGCAACAACCTGCGGTGCTTTCGAAGCCGATCCGCCGCTTCCGCTTCCAGCCGCAGCCGCAACCGACTGCCGCTTCTTCTCTTTGCTGCCGTCAGCGCCCCAGGCAACCGCCGTGATCTTCCCTGCTGCTCCAGCTCCAGCTCCAGATCCAGCTGCGCCCACACGTTTGCTATTGCTCTCGCCGGAGGAGTACTCGCTGCGCTGTGTCCCCGTATGTACATCAATCACACGCACCTTGTTTCCGTTGACTCCGCTGCGCACCAGCGCCAGACTGCTGTCTCCGCTGTCGAACGCACATATCCATCTGTTGCCGTCCAGCTCGTCTTCGCTGCCTCTTGTTTTTGTGCGTGTTGCTTTGCCCGCTGCCGTTGCTGAATCCGTTGTCCTTTTGCGGTGCACTGTCTTTCTAGCCATCTTTGTTGTATGTAGTCTTTCTCTACGCTTTCCTTGTTGTCCCTCTTCCCTGTTCTAGTCAATAGTGAGTAGTATCCGATGGCAGAAGAAAACAGCTAGCTTTTCTCAGTTCTTGCCCGAGCATAAAAATAACGATAAATAACAAATCCAAGAACACTGCTGCTGCTGTTTTTTTTTGGAGAAAGGGAGAGAAAAGGAAATCGGCTTCTCAGCAGTTGCTAGCCTTGGGCTTTTTTTTTGTTTCTTTGCTGGCTGCAGTGAAAATTTTACTTTTTTTTTTTTTCTTCTTACCCGCATGATCCGCTGTGATCAGATCCTGGACCACCATCTTATGATCAAAGAGATGCACGACAAATCCGCAGCCACACAAAATCACATACACAAAAATGCTCTAGCTCTGCAAGAAGCAGCGACAAGCTCAGCCATTTCAAGAAAAAAAAAGAAAACAAGAAAGATGCACGCAACAGTTGCTTGTGCCTTCTTCCTTGCTTCTTATTTCTCTTTTGCAATTTCCAAAGTGCCACATTTGCTAATAGCATAGCTCCTGCTTGCAATTTACAACCAGCATAAACGCAAATGGCCGCCGCCGAAAGGGAGGAGCACGACCTGGATCAGTGCCTGTACAATATGGTCCAGCAGACGTATTTCAGTCTGGAGGATGACGACAACGACGACGACAGCATGGCGATAACTGCAGCAAAGGGAACGCGAGCTGCTGTGCTAGACAGTCTGGCTGTAGTTTCGCGGTTTGGAAACACGGTGGCCAACAGCACCGTGAAGCGGTGGCCAAAGTATCGCCAGGCCGAGAGCAGTCTTCAGGCCGGCATTGACTGCCTATTTAGCCAGATTATGTCTAAACGGGAGAATTCTCTTGTGCTGGGCGACTATGAGAATGAGATTGATGGCCACAGCGTTAGTAGAGCGGCTGCGGTGGCCGATGTTGTGCGCAGGGCGTGTGTTCCTAAACCGTTGGCAAATACATCCAAGAGAAAGCACGACCAGCTTGCCGATGACCACCAAGAACAACAACAACAACAACAGCAACAACAGCAGTCTTCTAGTCCTGAAAACGACGATGCGAGCAACAGCGAACCGCGGATCACTAGTGACTTTGTCACAGCTCGCCATCAGCTCCGAATAGACAATCCTGGCAGGCGTCCGCTATCGTCTAACGGAAATAGCGGCGGCAGCAGCAGCAGCAGCACCGGCTCTGTATCCGGTGGCACCAATGGTAATAGTGGTAACAGCGCCAGGCCTTTTGGCAGGCGCGCTTTTGTTCCACCCGTGCGCAAATCGCCATCGTTTGAGGAGGGCGCATCTGCAAAGCGAGTGCCACAGCAGCCGCAACATAACCAGAACCAGAACCAGAACCAATATCAGTACCCGAACCAACGCTCTCGCGGCCTGCTGAGGAAAACCGCCAGCGGGAACGGCGCCAGTAAGGCATTGCCGCCGCCAAGAGAGGATGACAGCAACGAGTGTGTCGATGAGAGGCTGCGCAACATCGAGCCGCGCATGATTGAGATGATCGAGAATGAGATCCTGAGCTCGGGCCAGGCTGTGTCGTGGGACGATATTGCAGGGCTTGGAGCAGCAAAGAACGCAGTGCATATGGCGATAATCTACCCGCTGCTGAAGCCCGATCTGTTCCGCGGAATCCGCGCACCGCCGAAGGGTCTTCTTCTGTTTGGGCCGCCGGGTACCGGAAAGACGATGATTGCGCGCTGCATCGCCAGCCAGGCGGGCGCTACATTCTTCAACATCAGCGCATCGTCGCTGACATCAAAGTGGATTGGCGAGGGCGAGAAAATGGTGCGCGCATTGTTTGCAGTTGCGCGGGTGCGCCAGCCAGCAGTCATCTTCATCGACGAGATCGACTCGCTCTTGACGCAGCGCACCGATGGCGAGCAGGAGGCGACTCGCCGGATCAAGACCGAGTTTCTGGTGCAGCTGGACGGATGCGGAACCACCGCCGACGAAGACCGCATCGTCCTGCTGGGCGCTACCAATCGTCCGCACGAACTAGACGAGGCCGCGCGCCGGCGCTTTCCTAAGCGCCTCTACGTGCCATTGCCCGACGCCGACGGCCGCGCCCAGATTGTGCGCAACCTGCTGCTGCGTGCGCAAAAGTGCTGCGTTTCAGACTCTCAGCTGGAGACTGTGTGCGCGCGCACCGAGGGATACTCCGGCGCTGATATGGCCACACTGTGCAGGGAGGCTGCGTATGGCCCGCTGCGGCATATCACCGACTTTGCTACTGCCAGCGAGGACGATGTGCGGCCCATTGCCTTTGAGGACTTTGAGTATGCGCTGACGCAGGTGCGGCCAAGCGTCAGCGAAAAGGACCTGGAGATCCACAAGGCCTTTAACCGCCAGTACGGGATGTCTGCCAGTGGATAGAATAAAAAAAGCCTTCTTCTATGGATGCTCATGCTGTTATTACTTGTTGTTGTTGTTGTTGTGCTGTGATAGTGGTGGTATTGGCGCTGGCGTTGTTCTGCGGGCTTGCTGGCTTGTCTGTTTATTTCCTCCTTTTTTTCTCTGCCGATTGTGTCGTGTATGTTTTATGTGTGTGGCAGCAGGGCCAAATGCTCTTTGGCGAGGGAAGATACTGCTGCGCCTTTCCTTCGTCTATTGTTTATATATAGAAATTGGTTCTGGTTCTTTATTGCAGTCCGCGCATTCACGGACCAGGAGCTAAAAAAACCCGCCCCCTTACCCTGCGCCATCCCGCCTTTTTTTTCCACCACCAGCGTTTTGCCTGCCTGCCTGCCTGCCTGCCTTTCTTTTCTGGCATAGAATGAATGCTATCATCTGCGCTTTTTCGAATAGAAAAACAACAACAAACGGACAAACAGAACAGCGTCATCAAAAGCCAAAATACCGTTGTTATTTGGGTGTTCCGACAAAAGAGACGTTTGCTCTCTTTTTTCTCTCCCTTTACTTTTTCCATTTTCTTCTTTTTCTTCCAGCAAAAGCACAAGCTAGAGCTTCCTCTGTGTTTTCACCTCTATACTATACTCTTCTCTTCTCTTCTCCTTTCCTCAAGAACAAATCAGCAATGGATGAGGAGTACGATGTCATCATTCTCGGAACCGGCCTGACCGAATGCATCCTTTCGGGCATCCTGGCAGTCGAGGGCAAGAAGGTGCTCCACATTGACCGCAACGACTTTTACGGCGGCGAAAGCGCCAGCCTGGACCTGGCGCAGCTGTACCAGCGGTTCCGTGGCGACGAGAAGCCGCCAGCCAGCCTGGGCCGTGATCGCGACTACTGCGTTGATCTGATTCCCAAGTTCCTGCTGACTGGCGAGGGCCTTGTCAAGGTGCTGGTGTACACCAACGTCATGCGGTACCTGAGCTTTGTTCCGATTTCCACGTCGATGGTCTACTATGGCGACAAGATCTACAAGGTGCCATCGACCTCGAACGAGGCGACGCTGAGTCCGCTGGTGGGCTTCATGCAGAAGCTGAAGGCCCGCAGCTTCTTCGAGTATCTGCGCGAGTGGCGCGAGACGGATCCAGCCACGCACAAGGGACTGGATCTGGATCGCATGACCATGAGCCAGGTCTACGACCACTTTGGCCTCAACGAGGACACGCAGGAGTTCATTGGCCACGCCATGGCGCTGCACTTGGACGAGAAGTACAAGGCGCAGCCAGCGCGCCGCACCTGCGACAGCGTCATCATGTATGCGAGCTCGGCATCGCGCGCCAACATCGACAACCGCAGCAGCCCCTACATCTACCCGCAGTACGGGCTGGGCGATCTGCCGCAGGCCTTTGCGCGTCTGAGCGCCGTCTACACCGGCACCTTCATGCTTGCCACGCCTGTCGACGAGATTGTGCGCAACGCTGCCGGCGGCTTCGAGGGCGTGCGCTCGGGCGACCAGGTTGCACGTGCAAAGATCGTCATTGGTGATCCGTCGTACTTTGCTGGCGCCGTGCGCAAGACTGGCCGCGTCATCCGCGCAATCTGCATCATGAAGAACCCGATTCCAAACACCAGCGCCGCATCCGCCCAGATCATTCTGCCGCAGAGACAGACTGGTCGCGAGCACGATATCTACGTCACGTGCCTCTCTGCCGACCAGAAGATCTGTCCGCCCAACGTGCACATTGCGTCGATTTCGACCATTGCGGAAACCAGCAGCAATCCCGAGGCCGAGATCAAGGCTGCGCTTAATCTGCTTGGCCCCGTTGAGCAAAAGTTTGTGTGGGAGTCCGATATCTTTGAGCCGGTTGCCGATGGCACCGCCGACAATGTGTTCATCAGCCGCTCGTACGATGCAACCTCGCACTTTGAGACTGTCTATGACGATGTCAAGGACATGTATCGCCGCATCACCGGCCACGATCTTGTTCTGAAGAATCGCAACGACGCTGACAACGAGGCCCAGCAGCAGCAGCAGTAATAACAACAACAACAGCTGGTGCATGTTCCTTTCCTCATGTCTCTCTATTGCTGCCATTGCTATGCCGTGGTTTCCTAATTCGTCAGAGTGGCACTTGAGCTCTTATAACTTGATCTAGCTTTTTTTCTTCATTACTTTTTTTTCCATTCTAAATTCATATTCACTCCTTTTGTCTTGCCTGCGGGTTGGTTATAGAACAAGCAAGCGGGCTTGTTCTTCCTATCATACCAGCAAGCGCATTGTCAGGTCCCCGCATCTTGTCAGATCTCGCGGTTTTCTTGGCTGATATGAAGGGAGAGAAAAAGGTATCAGATATATTGAAATAAAGACATGAAAAAATTTAAACTGTCAACTAAATGGTCCTCTTGCTTAACAACAGAGCTAGCTATGGCGCCTAGGTTCCAGCTCCCTCTTAGCTCATTGGTTGATAGCGCAAAGTGCCACGGTCACCATCATCCCGTTCAATGTAGCCCTTAAATATCAGCAACTCAACAACTTCCTTAAACTCATCATTAACAACAGTAAATCGCCCCTTGAATTCGTCTGAAACCATTTTAAACATCTCACTATAGGTCATTTGCTTTGCCTTGGCCAAGCTAGTGATTTTTGTCTCCATTCCCATTTTTCTGAAATTAATCCCAAGCTCCACCGCCTTTGCTTCCTCTCTTTGCGACTGCTTGTGTCGAAGGGCGTGGATGTTGATGCGCTTTGTCTTTGGATTGAACTTGTTGTTAAGTGCGTATCTCATACCATCGTCTTCACTGCTGCTCTTGCCCTTTGCTCCACCGCTGCGCTGCTGTCTGATGAGTATTCGAGTTTGCACCAGTATATCCAGATTCTCAAGCAGCCGCTTTTCAGCAATCCCAGTCAGCTGGCTGAGCTTTTCTCTACTCAGATTGGGAAGACCGTTGGAAGAGGAGCCGCCGCCAGCCGCCTCAAAGACGCTTGGCTGGGTAAACTGCGTGAGAATCGAAAGCTGGTACATATTCAGCATAAGCGTGTACTTGACCTTTGGTGCATGTGGGAAATAGAAGTGGGCAACGACGCTAGAATCGACATAGTTCCACAATACATCGCGCTTGGCTCTTTTAGATTCATACTCGGTTTTGTAAAAGCTCTCAAATTTGTCGGAGAGAGGTGCGAGTGCTGCAGGCATTAGCATGTAATCGTCCTTGTTTTGCGTCATAGCGTCCGGCCAAGTAGTTGCTTTGAACAAGTTGATGTGGATATCAATGTCGTTGCCGTCGTCGACAGTATCCGTGTCAGTCGAGGACTTTGCGAGAAATGCTTTAAAGCCATTGGTAAGGTCCTTGCTTACCAAGGCAAGCCTGCACATATCCGTTGCATTCTGCGTTAGCGACTGCTTGATATCTTCAAAGACAAACGACTTTACTGCGTAGAGCTCGAGGTCGAGCGACAGGTAGTCGTTTCTGGCAAGCCGACGCGCCATCCACATATGGTAATACGTAACAAATTCCAACTTATTCTTAAGCGCCTTGACAACTATCGCCGCATTATCAATCTTTGTGCGAACTGCATGGTCAATGTCTACATCGCCAGAGTACATCTTGACTGAGTCTTTGCGCAACAGACTGTGGTAGTACTCGATATACACCCCGTTTTTCTGTGACTTTAAGTTGACAGCTTCCGCCAGCGCAATTTTGGCAGAAATCGTGAATTGTGGGGGGACAGTGGGTCCAAAATGCTTTTCCAACATTATGAGATTCTTCTTGTGTGTGGCCTGGATAATCTCAACGACCTTTGGCGAAGTAGAGTCCTTGGTTGTGCTTGCATCATCGTAGTCTTGAATGATAGCTTTTTGCATATAAGCCTGTAGGGCAGTTGCCAGCTCCTCAAGCACCTTTGGGTCATCGAGTCCCTGCAACAGCAAAAACGCAGAGCGCAAAAGACCTATAGAGCCACCGGTGGAGTCATTGAGCATATTAACCGCATCCTTGGATATAAGAGTGCACGGAACACCACGGACAAAGTTGTCGTTAATGAGCCTTCGCAACATAAATTTCAACGAGCTTTCGTGCAGATAGAGTGTGCCACGCTCCATCTCGGACTCGATAAGCGAGTGCAGTTTGTCAATGTACATGCGAATATTCTGCTCTGTCGCAAGCATATTTGTCTGTTTCTTGATAAACACAAGCGCTGCAGACACGTAGGGCGTCTCATAGAACCGAGTATAGGTGCCCAGGTCTATACGGAACGGAACTCGAATTCTTTCAATTCTGGGCGGTCTAAGCGCAGCCATCGCTTTCCAGTACTGCTGCACCATGTCATTGCCAACAGGCACTCCGTTTGCTCGCTCGCTGGTGATGACAGACATTATTGCTTCCTCGAGTCTTCTATGCGACGGCTCAAAGAAGAACATGTACCATATCTGCTGCATGGTATCGCTAACGGACACGTAGCTTGGATTGTAATTGCATTCGTTTTCATGCCAGTGCTTCCGGAAATAAATGAGTGAATAGTCAAGGGACGACGATAGTCGCTGAAACCTTTTCCAGCAGTTCAAATAGTACTTTATCAGGCTTTCAGAGGTCCCAATCTTTTCTGCATTCTTGCAAAAGCCCGAGGCAATGGCGATGGCCGTATCGTTCAAACAGATGTAGATGTTCTTTCCGCTGTCAAAGTCCTTGGGTTGCGTGAACACAGTTGGAAGGATTTTTGAAAAATCCTTATCAGTAAGCTTGTCCGCGAGAAAGGCGTTGATATCAAAATGAAAGATATCCATGGCTGCAAAAAAGTATTAAAAAAGAAAACAACGGAAATAAAATTAAAAGAAACCAGAGGAAGAAAAGGAAGAAAAGAGCGGTGTTGTCTAAAAAAGAGGGAAAAAAAGCTTACTATTTTGGTGTATACATGTGCATGTCACATATTTATGCATGACTGACATCCTTGTCAAAAGAGAAACATAAAAGCAATGTTTAAATGTTTACACATAACAACGACAACTAGAACATGAAAGATGAATAAAATTGGACTAGATCCGCAATAGAAAACAAGGACAAAGGAATAATAAATAAGTGAAAAAAGGCAAGAGTAAAAAGAAAAAAAATAGTATTATCAGTCAAGAATTTCTAGTCTTTCGGAAAGCTTGTCAACATCGCCGTCATCTTTGGCGTTGAAATGAGAAAAGTCGGCCCAATCCACAGACTCATCCTCGTCAACGGCTGGAGCCATCATTGCTGTGCCAGAACTAGTTGCTGCTGCCGATGTTGCTGCTGCTGCTGTCGTGGCTATCGTCGTCATCATCGCTATCGTCGCTGATGCTGTGGTTGACTTGAAGACTATAAAGTGGGGGAAAAAAGTAATGATAATGAGAAATATTTCTCTCCTTTTGGTTCGAACGTATTTCTTTCCAAGGGAGAAAGAGAAGGGTGGAGAGGGGTTTGTCTGATAAATAAACAGATTGTGTACGCAAGATATAATGGATAGGGGGGGGGAGAATAGGAATGAGCAGTTCAAGGTGGCGACATTGGCAAAACAGGGAAACCACCGCCTTTGCCAGCAAGGTGGTGTTGGCTGTGGTTATTGATACCGCTGGCGTTGTTACTGGAGCTGCTGTGGTGAAGGGTGCTGGCCACTATGCCAGGGCTGGTGATATGCTGCTGCCCATTGCTGGTCTTCCCTTTGCCCTTGCGCTTACGACGCCTGCCGGCCTTTTTGGTGGAGGCTGATGCGGAGACGAGAGTTGACTGAGGTGATTGTGCTGTTGTGGTAATCAAGGTGGAGTTAGTAGTAGCAGTAGCAGCAGCAATAGCAACATCATTACCACCATCAGCAGCGGCAGCAGCTGTAGCAGAAGTGGATGATCCCCCTGAATGGACAGTGTAGAGAGAAAAAGAGGAAGAAGAAGGAGATGATGATTGTGGCAACGGCAGCGGCAGCGGCAGTGGAAGCGACGACTGCTGGTTATGCTGCGTGTGTTGGTGATCTAGAGAGTCGTTGTTGCTCAGCAGAGGCGATTCAGGTCCGTTCTCCGACTCTGAGCCGGAATCTGACATTAGTTCGCTGGGTTGGAAGCGCGAGCACGAAGAGCCCCCATTACTCGTGCCATTACTCGTGCCATTACTAGTGCCGTTACCATTGCCGTTACCATTGCCATTGCCATTACCGTTGCTGGTGTTAGAGTTCATAGTCTTGCTGCGCTGACGCGCACCAGCTGCTGATGCCACCGCTTCACGACCCAGGGAAGAGGAAGAGGAAGAAGAGCTCTCTCTGTTCGGCCCAGCAGCAGCACCACCAAGAGTAACAGTGTCGGACTTTAGCTGGCCAACAAACTCACATGTCTTTGCGTCCAAATAAGGGAACTGGCCCTGAATAGCCGCCTGAATAACCATGGCACGCGACACACCAACACCAGCACTCTGACTACGCGATCTGCGTCTGCGCGTAGTAAACGACATTTCGTCATCGTCAGCCGCCAGCACGCGACTATGCTGCTGTTGGTGGTGTTGTTGCTGCTGCTGCTGCTTGTGTTGCCGACCGTTGCCATTCGAACCAGAGTATGCGTCAGAGCCAGAAATAGACCTCGAGGGGCTCATTGAAGGATGATTGGGCCCTCCCCAGTTGGCAATGTCTGTAGGCACAACGCTATCCAGCTCCGAGCTAGATCGCGACCGTTGCTTTGACTCGCGGAACAGATCGTGGATGCGGCCCTTGGGCCCTGCAGACGCAGCAGCCAAAGCATCGTTCTCAGAATCGGTGTCGCCGACAATGGCAAACGGATGGTGCGAGGGAGCGTCCAATGGCGAGGATAGAACATTGAATGGAATCGCAGCGGAATCGGCAGTTTGCAGCTTTAAAGATGCATTGCCATTTCCAATGCTGTGGCCATTACTAGTAGGTTTACCGCTATGGTTGCTGCTGCTGCTGCTGGAGTTCTTTGTGGTGGTGTTGGTGTTGGTGGTTATCGACAGATTGGCAAGAAAGTTTGTGCAATCGGCCATGCTTGGTCGCGGAGGCATCTCTGGAGGAGTGAGCGGCGGCAGCATTGTATTCTGCTGCTGCTGCTGCAGCTTTTGTTTTTGCTTCTGATGTTGTTGCTGCTGCTGCTGCTTCTGGGATGGCGTCGCAGCTGACGACTTCTTATTTTCTTGTTCTACTAAGGAAACACCAGGTGTTGAGGAATCAGCAGCACAAGGGCGTTCACGGGTTTGGGTTTGGGTTTGGGTGAGGTTGTAGTGGCCAGGCGGATCATCTTCTTCAGGCAAAAGGGCAGGGCCAGCAGCACCATTATCTACAACATCTACTACACAGTCAGGGGGAATATGCATACTACTACTATCATCTCCATCATTACCTTGATTAACAAACGGCGGATCCTCGTCGTCGCTAAAGGGCGCCGGCTCGTTCTGGTAGCTGTTGTATCGAGCCATACGCCCAACAGGCCCATTGACTTCGTCATCGTCGTCTTCATCGTCGTAAGCGCTTCGTGTAATCTCGTCATCGTCGTCTTCATCCTCTCCGTGTGAATAGAACAGATGCTGCCGCGACCGCAAGTATCTGCCGTGGTCATCGCCGCCAACATCGTCCTCATCGTCTTCGTCATCGATGTCCTCCTCGTCATCGGCGGCGCCTGGATCCACAAAGCCCATACGCGACACAAACACTTGCTGCTGCTGCTGCTGCTCCTGCTGTAGTAGCTGTTGTTGTTGTTGTTGTTGTTGTT
>JANBOK010000302.1:0-17024 GCA_027595805.1 Coemansia sp. Benny D160-2 | reverse complement strand
CCTGTGCTTGCGTTTGGCGGCCGCTGCAGTCGGGTTGTTTTTTGTTGGACTGCTAAACTCCTTTTCGGCTGCTTCGACCTCTGCCAGCATTGCGCTGTCAATGCTGGTGTCAATTTGGCTCAGCAGCTCATCTTGAGAGTCCTTGGTGTTGGCCGCCCCTGCTCCTGATGTTGTCTTCTTTGATGGTGTAGAGAAGAAGCTAAAGATCGTCGGCTGTGTTCTTGCACTCTTTGGCGTGCTACTGTTGCTCAGTGGATTGGGCATTGTGTGGTGTGTCGACCGACCTTTTGCACTTTATTCTCCCTTGCGACTTGTGCCTTTTGCAGTAGCTTTACTAGAAAAAGGTATTAAAATAATGCTCCTAAATAAAGCTATAATGTGCTGTTTGATCCGGAATATCGGAATAAGAAAGAAAGAAAGAGAGAAACAAAGCGTATCTGTGGGCTTTCTTGGCTTGATAATGGAGAAAAAAAAGAAAAGGGAAAAGAGAAACGAACAACAGAGGCGAAAATGGCAGAAGATCGCTTTTCCAAAAGTTACGTTGCCACACGTTCACGCTAATTTATGTCTTTTTCTTGTGTTTTTGTCTGACTGAGAAAGGCTTGGGAAACACAGGCAGCCATTTTTACGTGAACGCGTTTTGTAGACCAAGATTAAAGCGATAAACATCACCCAGTGCTGCGCATAAAAAGCATTCACAAATCAAATCGTCGTCTTGATTAGATTATGTGCATAACCAAACTCAACAACCCTTTCCATAAAGTGTTTGTTTACTTTTTCTTCTTCAACTCGCCTGTTCATGTATTCTGTTTTCTTTGTTA
Source organism: Coemansia sp. Benny D160-2 (assembly GCA_027595805.1). Classification (NCBI taxonomy): domain Eukaryota; kingdom Fungi; phylum Kickxellomycota; class Kickxellomycetes; order Kickxellales; family Kickxellaceae; genus Coemansia; species Coemansia sp. Benny D160-2. Next base: position 16,203 of record JANBOK010000302.1, on the reverse strand, counting down.
TCTTTACATTCTGCATTTTCTTTACATTAGACACTGTCGGCTGTATTTATATTTGGCATTTGGCGTCACAATAGCAATGCATCCCGAGGAAAAGTCCTTTGTTTTGGAGCCCGGGCGCATACGTCGCGTCCTCAGGAAGCTTCTTGCCAAGGTGACCGATCTAGAGGAAGAGATTATGTTGCGTCCATCAATGTACAGGAACAACGACGTATTTCCAGGCACCAAAACTGCCTTGCAGTATTCAAACAGGGGCAATGGCAACAGGAGAAACAGCAACAGCAATGAAATTGCCTCCGACTGTGGCTACACTAGCAGCTACGATATCGATTGTCATCGGAGACCCGTGGACGAAGACCGAGAGAGGAATATCCCTCCAGCACATCCATTTCAACATCTATTGGCGAAGGGAGTGCGGCGGACACCAAAGTACACGTACAAGCGAACCAGGAAAGCGTCATTGTCGGAAGCCGAATGCACGGACACGGAGGACGATGACAGCTTCGTTGGGACAAAGAGACCTAGAACGAAAAGGATTTCACGGTCGTCCAGTCTAGGTGCACTTTCAGATTCCGAAAACATGTCCCAGAGCAGCCAGGACCCTGCCCTTTGGCTGACCACGCCTCGAAAGCGACTGCGGCGACGTGTATCGGCGACCATGGGTGCTGGAGATACAGAGAAAACGCGTATGAGCATGCAACCCCAGTCATTCAGCTCACGACTGGAGAAGATAATCACCAATCCAGGGTCTGCTTGTGCCAACACATACAAGGCGCGGAGTCTGCACAGCCATCTTGTTTCTTTGGGCGAACTGCTATGGCTTGGGTGTCCATCTCTAGGCGATGGGTGCACCATGCGTGTGCTGCCGCTAAAGGTGCAGGCGGCGTTTCGACTTGGCGAAGCGGTTGCACTGTCTGACGGATGCTGCGACCTCGATTACCTGGACGAGTTATACGATTCTATGCCGATATTTCTTGTGCGCTTTGCGCTGTGGCAGCATATTGTGACTCTGTGCTACATGCGTATCCCAGCGTATGCGGACACGCTTTCTGAGGCACTGTGGGATGTTGGCGCCTTCTATCAGCAGATGTGGCTGGTCGGCACAAGGCTTGCTGACCTGGACATGGTTGGAGCACTGCTAAAGCCAGGGTGCATTGTCCCACTCCATCTGCGCGCTGCCGACATGGGTGCAGAGCCGTGGTTTGTCACCAAGCTGCTTGGATATCTTTCATCAAGAAACACGGCAAAAGACAAGGAGACGGAGAATATTGCCGTGTGTGCGAAAAAAGATAATGCACTGTGGCGCGAGTTTGTTCTTCCTAGCGTTGCGGGGTGTGGCAATAGCGGAGATGCAATTTACAGTTACTCCCGCGTGCATGGAACGGCTTCTGGCGTGGTGCCCTCGCGATTCTCAAAGTGGGTAGCGCGTATCAGCAACCCAACACAAAGCGTTCGTCTGCTTGCCGCGGCACTTGAGCAGGCGTTGCTTTTTCTTGTTGCGCTTGGCGAGACATCTTTCAACGGCAATGCCACGAGTGCTACTGTTGCCGCGGATAGGGTGACTCTTTTGTATGTGGACCGCACCATGGGCATATCCTGCTTTGAAGCTGTCGAGACGGTCAAGGCGATATCGTCGATTGTCTACACAAAACTTGGATCTCTAGATGCTGCGTTTTCAGGGTCAGATTCGATCACCGTCACCCAATGTCTGCAGCGATGTGTTCTTTTGTTGGACAAGATCACGGCTATTTGCAATGCTGGCCAACAGCGATTCAGCGCCGATGTTGTGGAGACATGTGCTACGTGTCAGACAGGGCTTGTGCTGATTGCATTGCGCCAGCTTGGAGCATGCAAGTCTGAACGGCCATTGTGCTCATTCAGTTGCATGACCCAGATGTGGGACTGGGTGGTCTGCGCATCAAAGAAGCTGTTCCAACGCACAGTAGACAGCCGGGCAGCGGATTGCGGCTTGGAGAACGTAGACCGGAATAACAACAATGGTCTTGTAGCTAGTAAGCGCAGTATGCTGGTTGCCCAATTCGACAGTGTCCTGGATAGTAGCAATGGCAATTCAAATAGTATTGGGAGAAGGTGTGCTGCAATGTGCGAGCGCCGCTATCTCGATATGGCGCTCCAGCATCTTGTCCTTGCAGGCGCGTCGCCGTGGCTCTTTTACGACACGGCACGCCTTGTCGCGTACGATCTGAAGCGACCCAAGACTGGAAAGTCAATTGTGGCCCAGGCACTGGCGCGCTTTGACTCTATCTGGGACCAACACCGCGAATGCCGCGATTGGCAGCAGAACTGGGCCCAGCTCCAATCGGCAGCTGAACACGAATTACAACCACAATCTGGAGCCCAGTCTCAACAAGGCGCGCTGTCTGGGTCGGATCCGCAGGATATAGATTCCAACAAGGCGATGGGCTCGGATGCGCCCAAGGATGATGAATCAGCGCTCTGGATGCAAGGAGAGGAGGCTGTTGCGCGTTCTCGGCTCAGAGAGCTCAGCAACGATCTTGACAAACGCATTTCCAGCAAAGCGGCAGGAAGTCGTGGCAGCAACCATCAGGGACAAAACAAACCCAACAACAACGGCAGCAACGGCAACAACGGCAGCAAAGGTACTAAGAGCAGAATCAGCGGTTGTGGTTTAATGCCAGAGCAGCAGACAGTAAACATCTCATCTGTACACGCGAAGGATTCACAGCCACCGGGTGGTGTTGTTATAGAAGATGAGCTTGGGCTGATGCTGTCGCTGAGACGGCGGCGATCGCCGACATAGCCCATCTTATTTTGCGCTAAAGATAGTCTGCATGGCAAAGAAAAGGAGAAAGGGGGGCGCGTTTCTCTTTCGGCTTTTTGTTTTCTATTTTTGTAGCTTTTTGATAATTCCTTACAGAGAAACATTTGTGATATTTCGTCGCGCTTTGGCCGTGGTTGTTGTTCAATGAAAATCGTAACCCAGTAACACCATCCTTCCATTTTCTTTTTTTCCTCTTCTCCTCTTCTCTTTCTTTTCTCGCCCGTCTCCCCTATCCTATACACCACTAACAAAACTTTTTCACTCACTAATCTGCGGTAGACGCACAATGCACTCATTCACACTCTGCACTTGAATTTCCTCTAAAAACGGCCGACTCTGCTCCTTGACGACACAAGAAGAGTCCTTTTTGCATATAGAGTGGACAACAGGCCTTTTCTTACCGACGTCACGCACTCACCCATGCTGAATTCACTTATCTTTTCCTCACTCCTCATATCCCAATTATATTTCCACTAATTCTCTTATTATTTGTGCACACCCATAGAGCTCAATACTTGATTAATTTTCTCTGTGCATTACTTTAGCAAGGCTTAAAGCCCGGTCTATATATCTGTAATGCTTGACTCCACACCACAGGTTCCACGAGACAACCAGAGTGAGCCACACCACGCGTTGGATCAAGATCCTGATGGCAGCAGCCCTTCCTCTCACTCTGCAGCAGCCAGCAACGACGATTTTTTCGACTGCACAAGCCATGGTAACAGCACGAAACCCAGTCTAGATTCCAATATGTCTTTGAAAGCCAACGATTCTAAGCAGTCCAGCTACGAGGCGTGCGCGGACTCGTTGGCCACGGCGCCGGATCCTGTTGAGGGGGAGAATGAAGCGGCCGAAAAAGTATCAGCGGCCGAGTCATCAAAGACGCTGCGCTTTCGCAGCCTGACAAACTCGCAAGTGTTTTCTAGCAGCAGCAGCAACATAAGCAGCAACACTACGACTGCCAGTAGCAGCAGTGGTAACAGCGCTTATGCTCACACACCGGCGTTTGATGCCCTGGGATTTTCGTCAACGACCATGGGATTGGCTCGATCGGCAAGTCTGCGTCGGACAGCGACTACCACAGCCGCCGTAATGCCAATTAAAAAGAAGGCATCTTCTCAGGGACTGCTGGTAGAAGAGCGAGCGCGCCGTGCGGTCAAGGCAATGGCCGAGGCTGCAACCACTGGGATTTCTGTTCGCGAGGCCGATGAAAAGCGGTCGCGCACCTTCAGCAGGCTTTTGGTTGAGCATCGATTAGGCAACGGCGGCAGACGCGGAAGCAACCACAGCACAAAACAGGCAGACAACCCGACAGACCAAGGAACTAGAGGGGACGCATCCAAAACGGCAATAATAAAACAGAATGCCATTCACCAGACGTTGTCGCAAAACAGTGTGGCCGATCGGACTCATTCGGATGTTCCGAGCGATGTTGCCAGCGAGAATGCAGATGGCAGCAGTGATTGGCAGGGACTCACGGGCTCCGCCACGCCAGAGTCAGACAGCCGTGCACTGAGTCTAACAGACGACAAAAAGGCCATTGGCATTGCTCGCAGCGCAAGTCTGGAAGCGCGGGTCGACCAACACACACGCGCGGCCCTTTCGCAGTGGATCTTGTGCTTTGGCTCGGTGCACTTTGACGTTGACCAAGGCCCAACTCTCAACCTGCTGTATCCCTACGTTCCGTTTAGCGACAGCGAGCGCGCAGCGATATGCTTTTCGTCGATGCCCGACTCAACAATATACGAGCTCTATGACTCTGTGTACACCTTTCACTTCCGTGTGGATCCAGTCCGACTCGGACTACCAAAGGACACCGTGTTTCTGTATGGGCACGTGTTCTTCCGCCAGAAGCGCGATCCGCTGATGCGGCGTGGCGGGTTCCAGCGCTCTATTGCAATCATATCGCATCTGCCGTACCACGGGCTGTTCTCGCGTATGGCGCACATGCTTGGGCCAATGTACTTTGACTTGGGAACAGCTATTCTGGAGGCAGCGGCACAGAATGTGTCGTCATGGCGACGACCCGTACCGGGTGGAGCGTATGAGCTGCCGTTTCTGGGAACAGCGCTTTCGGTGGAGCTGCCGGCAATCGATGCCAGCCAGCTGCTGGAGACCAGCAAGTTTCCGCTGGATCGGTTTGATCCCGGCGAGCATATCCTTGCAAGCGTGACGTGCGATGGGTTGTTTCGCAGCTTCCGCGACACGCTGGACGACCTGTGGACGTGCTGGGAGCTGATGATTCTGGGCGAATCGCTTGTTGTGCTGGCGGACACGCCGTCCCGGTGCTCGGAGGCCATTGTCAGTCTGGTGGACATCATATTTCCGATAAAGTACTGTGGCGACTACAGACCGTATTTCACCATCCAGGATCCCGACTTTCGGGCAATCGTATCCAAGACACATGTGCCTAACAACACGGTTGTTGGAGTATCCAACCCATTTTTCAGCGAAGCGCTTAGTCACTGGCCGCACAAGCTCTTTCTAGGATCCTCGGGTCGCATGTCGCAGATGCACGGAGCGTCTGCTCGCAAAGCGCGCGCGTTCGGAGACAGCGGCAATAGCAGCAGCAACAGCGGCATTGGTGGTGCGAGCAGCAGTGGCGGTGGTGGGTATAGGGGCGACATTAGCGCCGGAGCAAACGTGGTCAGAGCAAAGGCCAGCAGCAGCAGCATTGCGAGCGCAGCCAGCAGCATCGGTGGCAGCAAAGGCAGTGTCGGCATGTATTCTGGAGCCAGCGGACAGCCAGCTGCGAGCAGCAACAGCAGCAGCAGCGCTGGCGGCAGAGGAATAAGACAAGGCCTGCAAACGAAGCACAAGTGTGCGGTCAACAAGGACCGGCCATTTGTGGAGAATCTGCTTAGTGCGATCAAGTCAGGCAAGGAAACGCCGTGGATGGTCAACAACATGCTGCGCAGATACTTTATTGATCTCACTGTGCAGTTTCTGGCCCCGCTGGATCGGTACTTTTCGACGTTGATTCCAAAGGTGCAGTCGGCAATGGCAATTCCGCAAGGAAGCCAGATGCACCAGGCACAGCAGCAGCAGCAGCAGCAGCGGGTGCTATCGCTTTCGTGGTTCTCACCGCCAGGACAGCTGCGACCGTGGCGGATGGACGATTTTATGGAGTCATTGGTGTCGTTTGGAATATCGCCGCAGCTGGGCAGCCGTCAGAGCGCAACAACGGCAGCAGAGGTGCTTGCGTCGGTGTTTTCGGGGAGCAGCACAGGAAATGGCACTGCCAGTGGTGCTCTGCACGGGGGAAATGCCAGTATTAATTATTACGCCAACAGCAGTAGCGGCAGTAGCAGCGGCAGACTGGCCAACGGGCAGCATTCGCGCACAGCCGGCGAAAGGCCGGGTAGAAGGAGACAGCACGGCGTATCGGAGAGCCAGCAACACGCAGCAGCAACAACAGCAACAGCAGGTACAGGAACAACAACGGCGGGGACGTTGTCGTTTTCGCTGTGGAAGAGCAAGAAGGGAACAAAGCGTGTCAGCGATGAGTGGATGCAGCTGTATGGACAGTTCCTCAAGTGCGGCAACTTTGCGACATGGCTGGCGCACCGCACAAGCGAGGCACAGCGGGCGCTGGTTTCGCGGTTCCGGCAGGAGGTGTGCCAGGGCGATGTGCATGCGTGGTGCCGTGGATACGACTACACGCTTGGGCTTGATGCCGAGCAGCTTGCGGTGGAGATGGAGACGCTGGAGCTGGCGACGATGGATCTCGGACAGAGTAGTACCCGTGGCAGCGGAGCGCGTCACCAGCCGCACGCAGACCATGTGTTCTACCACGGCGAGGAGGAGGAGCGGCGACGCGCTGAGCGACATCGGCAGCGCATCCTGCGCGAGCAGCAGCAGCGGTTGGCTGGCGGCGGGCGGCCTGTGTATGGCAGCGATGGAGCGCTGGTTGGGTTCTCGCAGGCGGCAGCACCAGTAATGGAGCCCCAGAAGCAGCAGCATAGGGCTAGAGTGTCTTCATCTGCCAGTCAGAAGGCTGCCGTGGCGGATGCAAGCAAGCGGCACCAGAGACTCAGGATTGACGGACACAAGCAGCTTGGGCAAAGACTTACGCAGGCGCGGCGGGCACAGACGGTGATTCTCCAGGCGGCGTGGCTGCTGGCACAGCTTCTGGGAGAACGTGCAACCAGCAAGCTTTGCCAGCAGGTGCAGAGCCAGGTGCCAGCCGCGGCCGACATTGGCGAGATGCGCAACGAATGTCTGCCAAGCGGCAGCGAGACGGAGCAGCTGCAGAGGCAGCTTTCTGTTCTAGTCGAGTACATGCCGGCGGAGACCGGGCGCATGTTTCTTCCGCTGGTCGGCGCCGATTACGTGGCTGCCGACCGCGAGCAGCCGGGCGTGTAGGGACGGCGTGCCGGCTGCGTGTTATAATGCTTCCTTTCTTTTTCTTTTTCTTTTTTCTCACTTGGCATGGAGTGGTGGCTATAAACTAATGCAGGGTCTATGTGAAGCAGGCGCCAGCTGCCAGAATGGCATTCTGGCGGACGCGGACGGCGCCACGGAGGAGACGCCGCCGATGTAGGGCAATGAGGCAAATTGGCGCGTGTGCAGCTGGGAACGAGCGCACAGGCAAAGAGGGGAAAAGGAACATTGGCTTTTCCAGGGGCAGACAACCCAGAATGGGGGGCCCTTTCCTTTGCGAGAGCTGCAGGGGCCGGGAGAAAGAGACAATGGCGCCCCAGACAAGCCAGGCGGGGAGACGCTGATGAAGCTGCTGCTGCTGCTGCTGCTGTGGTTCTGGATGCGCATCTGGAGCGACATGTCCGGAAACGTCTCGAGCGCAGATTGGCGGCGCGCGGGTCATCTGACAGCGGCCAGGCATGATTCGAGCAGCAAAAACGGGTCGGCGCGCAGAACAGCGGCGCATCCGCGACAAAGAGCCGGGTGCGCACCGCGATACAAAGATGCAAAGCAAAGGAAAAGAAGGCAATGGAATGGGCATTGGCGGCGACGGGCGACCTGCGCACCCGGCGTCGCCAATCGCGCATCGGCTGGCGGGTGGGGCGATGGCGATGGGACCGGCGTGGCCAAAGCCACGAGGGCAGGCAGATTACACAGCACACCACGCACAGCACAGCACAGCGCAGGCGGCAGCAGCCAGCGCTCCGCAGATTCGCGCATTCAGATCCTCGCAGCCCCTCTCCCTAGAATCCCGCTCGTCATTGGGCGGCCCAGCCGCGCGTCCCCCCTTCGACCTCCTCCATCCATTTCATCCATATCCATTCCATCCATTTCATCCCATTCCATCCAGACTCCCCCACCCAGATAGGCGCCATCCGCCTCCAGCTCTTTCTCTTCTCCCCTCCCCCGGTCGTTGGCCTTTTTCCTAGCTTTTATCTCTTTTTCCCCCCTAAGGCCTGCTTGTCTACGCCCACGCCTTTTCCCGTCCTGCGCGCCCTTTATCGCCCGAGCCCGAGCCCGCGACTTCTGGATTAATTACAGCGCAGCAGCCACTTCTTTTCTTGCCTTAATCCCTCTTGCGTCTGCGCCCGTCCTTGTTCCACTCCCACGCGCTCTGCCTCCCGCCAGCCTGCCATGACCACGCACAGAATGGACCATCCGCCCTCAGACATCGATGTGGACCTCTCCTCCGACGCCGCCTCCGACGCTGCCATTGACGAAGCAGACGCCAACCAGCTCCTGCGCGGCTCGCAGCTCTACGGCTCCGGCTCCAGCTCCAAGGCCCACGCGTCTGCCGCGCGCCGCATGGATTTCAGCCCCACGCCGTCGCCCCCGCCAGGCGCTCCCCGCACCAGCACACACCCAGACGCCCCCGCCGCTGCAGCTTCGGCTCCGCACAACGGCAAACACACCTCTGTCTCCCCCGCGCCGCAGTCCCCCGCGCTCCACGCTGTCGGCGACTCCGCCAACGGAAACGATGCCGCCAGCGAGTCGGCGTCGCACAGAGAAGGCTCCGTCGAAAGCTCTGCGCGCCATCCACCGTCGCCAGCCGTTGCCTCCGCCTCCACGCCGTCTGCGCGATCGCGCACCAGCATCTGGGTCCATTTCACGCGCGACCCCGACTATGCCACCAACCGCCGCGGCCGCTGCGTCTACTGCCACAACTACTACTCGTGCAGCAGCGGCAGCACTGGCAACATGTGGCGCCATATCAAGCGCTCGCATCCAGAGAAGGCGCTCCAGGCTGCTCCGCTTGCCACACACGGCGCCCAGCCGCTGCCGCCGACAAAGCAGGAGGCTCCGTCTGTTCCCTTTGACTCTAGGCCTCGTAAGCGCCAGGCGTCGCTGTCGTCGCCCACCTCAGACCACTTTGGCACGCCCGGCACATCCACACGCACGTACTCACAGCAGCAAAGCCAGCAGCATCTGCACCCCATTTACACGCCAGGACAGTCGTCTCAACAGCAGCAGCAGCAACAGCAGAATCAGCAGAACCAGCAGAACCAGCACAGCTCTTCCCAGCGCCTATCCGTCAACTCTGCTGCCCGGAACCTCGAGGACGCTATTGTTGGCGAGCTAGGCAATGCAGTCAGGTCTGCCCGCCTGACCGCCGCTGATGGCGAGGCCGCACATGGCTCTGCATCCGCAGAGTATGACGGCGCAAGCACCGATAGCCTTGTCAATGCTCTCAGGCTGCTGCAGGCGTTTTCAGGCCGGAGCCACAGCCCCGTTGACCGCCCACCCGCCTCCTCGCAGCCATCGTCGCTGCTACTGAACCTCTTGGACAACATTGCCGCAGCTAGGAGCTCATCGTCGGGCGCTGGCGACATGGATCTTGGGCTGCCTTCGCGTACGCTGCGCACCGTTTCGGGCTCGCTTCGAAGCTCTGGCGGATTGGCCTCGATTCCCGAAGACCGCTCCGCTCTTGATCGCCATGATCTGCCGGCCAGCAGCCCGCATTACTACGCCCGGAACAGCGCCGGCGTCAACTCTGAGAGCATCAACCGCTTTATCTCGGCTGTTAGCGACGCAATACGCGCAAACACAGAAGGCGCCGGCGCGGACGCCAGCTCACCCGGCGGAAGAGCAAACGGCGCACTGAAGGCCTACATCGACTTTATGGTTCGTGATTTGGTTCCGGTCGACCGGATGCTGTCGTCTGGGATGCAGCGGCTGATGGCCAGCATGTCCAAGGACGCCGCCGTTCCGTCTGAAAAGGCGCTTGTCGAGGAGATGCGGCGCCTGCGCGGCGTGAAGATGGCTGAGCTCCGCCAGAGCCTTGCGACGGTGTCTAGCAAAGTGTCTGTATCCATAGCCACTGGAAGTGTGACTAGCGCTCTCTACTACCTCGAGGTCTACGCACACTGGATCGATGACAATTTTGTGCGCCAGGACAGGCTTCTTGACTGGCACTGTGTTGATGGCGCGGCAACGAGCGGCGACATTATCTCGATGTTTGAGAGCACGCTGACGCACTACAACCTCTTCAGCAGACTGGGCGCCGTCACAACCAGCTACACACGAGAGTCGGTTGAATTCCTCAACCAGGCCGAGACCATCTGCCACGCTCGCGGTGTTTCGTTTGACCTCGATCGGAACCAGTCAACGTGTATTGCCACTACTCTGCGCGACGCCCAGGAGAAGCTGCTGGGCTCGTTGTACGATCCAGACGGTGTTTCTGGCTTTGTGCTGTCAGACACCGCGGGCCAAATGGCGCTTGACAGCGGTATGGCAGCAGCCGCCGGCGGCGCATCTTCATTCAGCACGCCCCTGGGGAAGCTGCGCATGCTTATGCTCAGGCTGTGCTCTCCGGGAAGACCCGGCTCCCAGCAACTCGTGGATTTGTGCCGGCGCAATGACATGGAGCTAGGAAAGTTTTCCTTTGACGCCGGCATGCCGTGGGACTCGACAATGTCGCTTCTCGACAGCGCGCTCTCTGTGTACGGTGATCTGACGGAGATCATAGCAGCTCATCTCGCGGAAACGTCTGCAGGATCGGCTGCAGCTCCATCTGAATCCAGCCAGGAGATGGCCGCCGAGGACTGGCTCTGGCTCTCTCAAGCACAGACCCTGCTCCGCGTGTTTGGCGTGGCTGTAGATGGGCTTGTCAAGCTGCCCAACAAATTCCCCAGCATCGTCAATGTTGTGCCTATCTATGACGCTCTTCTCGACAACATCCAGGACCTTTTGGGGCTGCGCAATCTCCACGACACTATCCGCAGGACGGCCGAGGGTCTGCGTGACCATCTGCTGCAATGCCACCCGTTCCAGCTGTCGCCAATCTACCGACTGGCATCGCTGTTTGATCCGCGTCTGAAGACCACGTACTATGCCGACCGCAACTGCGACCAGGCGTGGGTTGGCCGAGTGATGCGCGAGGCGCAGTCGCTTCTTGCAGAGTACGGCTCGTCCGCCGCTGCAGAGTCCAGCAGCGCCAGCGCAGCCGAAGACAAGACGCCCCAGGTATTTGAGCAGATTGCCAGGAGCTGCGACTCCAACGACGTCAAAACCATGATTGAGGCCTACGCCCAGCTGAGCGATGCGCAGGCATCGAAGCAGCTTGCCGCCGACGGACGCGCGCGGATATTCAAGCGCACGCTGGCCAGCGGCCGCACCGAGCTGGACGAGTATCTCTCAGCGCCGCTGGCGCCGCTCCGCATGCCGGTCATCAGCTGGTGGCGCCTCCACCACGCTGCGTTCCCGGCTCTCGCGAAGCTTGTGCGGGAGTACCTGTCCATCTCGGCATCCAGCGGGCCGCTTCCGTCCATCCTTGGCTCGGCGGCGGCTGGGACTGCCAGCCCAAACTATGCGCAGCTGGCGGGAATGGACAAGGATGTCATTGACGTCATTGCCTGTTTGCACCACTGGCAAAACTAAGGGGAGAAGGAAGTAGTGGAGAAAGAGCCCTTTGAGCCAGAAATATATATAAATGCTCCATCTATCAAGTTCAAGGGTGCGGTGTTCCTTTCCTGCTGCCTGTGAAGCATTCCTTCTTCCAGGACAAAAACCCCACTCTGCGCATATCCGGTCTTTGGTTCTTTTTTGCCAAATATTTTCTATATTTTATTTTATTTTATTTTATTTTTTTAATTTTCGCGCCTTCTTCTTCGTCGTCTGTTTTCGTTTTCCTTCAAAAATCCATGTCTTTATTTCTCGTCTATTCATCTAAACATACTTTATCTGTTTTCTGCTACAGCGCTCGAGTGCTGAACGGGGAAAAGATAGCAGCTATATCCCATGCCAGCGCCAACATTTGGGCGAAATAATTAATGTTGCTTAAAGTGTATATTGAAGGAAAAGGTCACAGCTAAAAAAGAATGTGCAAAAAAAGCTATGTGCTCTTCTTTAGAAGCGGCCGGTGCTGTGCCCGGGCTTGCTGCATATTCCCCAGATCCGAAGTGCTTGACTCCCAAGTCTCGCCGTCGCCTTCTTCAGGTATGTAGCTGGACCATGGGCTGTCTTCGAGCTCCGCACTTTGCGATGCGAGCTGCTGGTGGCCATCCATGCCAGCATACGCGTAGGACTCTGCGTTCTGCGGTCTGCGGGATCCCAGAACAGAAGCATTTCCCAGGGAGGGCGATGCTCCGCTACTCCACCGGTGCTCGCCGGTGCTTTCTGCGCCTGTCTGAATGTGTGTTCTATTTGCGCGGCCCCGGGCTGTGTGCGAGCTGGTGGCTGCAGACTGCTCTTCTTGTCTGATGAGAAATGGCTGGATATAGTATCTGTCAAGGTCGTATATAAGCGAGCGGTCCAGAGAGCGGTAGCTGTTCTTAATACGAGCAAGCCACGACTCACCCGTCTCGTTCAGCGAGGACAAGTATCTGAATGACCGTGGGATGCGTCCCAGAGAAGCCGGGGCTGTCTGTGAAGACTGGTGCTGCTGTTCGTCCTGAATGCCCTGGAAAGCGCTGTCTGCGGGTGGCTCCGCTGATACGTCGTCAGGCATGTCAATTGCCGCCTGGTGGCTATCCGTCTGCTGATGCGCGCCAGTGGGTCGCATGGTACGGCTGCTGCTTGTGTTTGCCTTTGGGGTCCACGCCTGGCGAGAGCTCAGGTCAATCACCGGTCTGCGACCCCCGCCGCCGTCGCTGCTGGGGCTGTAGCTGTCGTAGGCGTATCCGTCGCTTGCTGTGTCGTCGGGATTACCGCCCTCATCCTCCTCGTCCGAAGAGTCGGGCTGGGGCACGCCCGTCCGGATCCCAAGCAACTCAACCACCTTTGGCGTGGTTCCGCCGAATATGGCAACGCTGAGAACAACAACGCATAGAACTGTGGTGCGCAGCAGAGTGCCGTTATCGCCAGAAACCTCGCTTGCAAGCGCCACGGCGACAGCACCACGCAGCCCAGCCCAGAACAGCATGGTCTGCTCCTCGTGGGTCACAGGCTGCGCTGACGATGGAGCCATCGGGTGGCGGAACTTGAATATTGCATTTAGCACGCGCGATAGCGGAAAGATCGCCGAGTATCGCGAGATGCATGTCGATACCATTACAAAGATGATAAACACTGGGCGGAAGCGCAGCTCGGTGGATGTAAACAGCGATATGCCGAGATATATAAAGACAAAGTTCTCGGCCAGCCCCGACAGAAGGTGAAATATGTAGCGCGTGGCTCGCTTGCTCTTCTTTGACAGCGACTTGTAGGCGTACTGGCGCATGGTCGCCGCACAGAAGAGAAGAGACACGATACCAGAGAGCTTGATTGCGTTGGAGAACAGATACGACTGGTATGCCAGCAGCATCACCAGCGATGCCTCAATTGACGCATACTCGTATAGCCGCGTATGCTTGCACAGCAGCGCCATCAGCACGCCCATTGCCACACCCACCAGCAGCGACGCCGAAAACACAAACATAAACGACGTCACCATTCCTGGCAGCGCTCCGAATGTCAGCCCCTGACCCGAGGATCTCAGCATGCTCAGCGTTTCAAACATCACTATTGCCACTGCGTCGTTGAAAACGGTCTCGCCAAAGATGATCGAGAACAGCTTCGGGTCCACGCGCAGCTGCTCAAAGACTGCCAGGATTGTGACTGGATCCGTCGCTGACAGAATTGTCCCCAGGATAAGCGAGTCCAGGAAGCTAAACCCAATACTCTCTATGCCAGTGAACGAGTATATTTGCACCAGGACGCCTATGACAACTGCGCTTATTGCTGTTCCGATGAATGCAAACGTTAGCACCGACGGGATGTTCCGCGCCACCGACGTCTTCTGCAGGTTGTATCCGCAGTTGAGGATAATTGGAGGCAGGAGCATATTAAAGAATATGGTGTGGTCAAATGTGACTATTCGCTTGATGTAGCTGCCAGTACTGAATCTCAGCACAAGCCCAACAACCATGCCAGCAAAAATCGACAGCACCGTTTCATGCACAGTGCGTATCTTCCACCGCTGCAGATAGTACGAGGTGAGTAGTGCTGCAATAAGCAGCGAAACGAGGATAAGCAGCGCCTGCGAAGACACCTTCTCCTCGTCCTCGGGTGGTGGCTCCTCGGTGTCGTCGGGCTCATCTTCAGGCGGGCTGGTGGTGGTTGTAGTGACAAGCAGCTCGTAGACCGTCTCTGGCGTTGCTTCAGACGCTGCTGTACTGCCTGTCAAGCTCCCAACAAGTTCTGCTAGACTTGACAGCGACTCCTGGCCTGCTGCTGCCGACAGAACGGTGGCTGCTACTGTTGAAACGTCCATTTTGTGCCAGAGAGTGCTAAATAGAAAACTCAGAGCACGCTCGAATTAATGTCCTGCCAAGAAAGGTAGAGCTAAAGCCGGTTCTAAACTCCTTGAAGCATTAACATAAAAAAGAAGGTTAGCGGTGAGAGATTCTTTATGAAGCGCAATTCACAAGAAGCAGCAAAATGTCCCTTGTATTTTATTTACAGTAGAAGAGTATCTATAAAAACGGAACGCAATAAAGCAGAAAAAAGGGAACACAAGGCAAGCAGCGCGGACAGAAAAGGCTCGCTTTATTGTGTAAATTAAAAATCTGCCACACAGTGAAGCTTTTCCCACTGTTTTCAGTGTGGCATGCAAGACCGCATGAGACTCCATCCTCGGTCTCCATTGCCAAGACCGCTCTGGCTGCAAATGGTTAGACAACAAACATTCTGGACGATCGCGACGGCTGGAATACGGTTCTGAATGCAAGGATGCTCAATGCCACTCGATACGCCGCCAGCAGCCAGTCCAGCGTTGTCCACGCCTTGCGACTCCGCCGTGTCTGAGCTGGGTCTGGTGCCGCACTGCGCTCGCGCTCTTGCTTGCCTGCACCAGCAGCGCCAACGCTGCTGCTGCTGCTGCTGTCCTCGCTGGCAAGGCCCTTCTTAGCAGTAATGGCCCAGCTAGCAGCCGCGGAGGCCGTCCTAGAGCCGCCACCAGCTACGTCAGCGCTATGGCCGCCACCCGCCCGCTTGTCCTTGTGCAGATCCAATGCCGGGTGCTGTGGCTGAGCCATTGCGTCATTCAGGACCACTGTGCTGTCTGCGCTATTTGCAACCACATGCGGCCACAGCTCGGGACGCAGTCGCTGAAGCGCCGGGTCACCTCCGTAGCCAGCCACCGAATCCCAGTACTCGCTTACAAAGAGAGGCGAAGCTACGCCGACCGCCCCAGTCTGTGATACTCCCGGCTCCTTTTCTGGGAGAGACATTGACCCAAGGATGCTCATCACAGCTGAGGCAACACATGAGGCGGCAAGAGCCACACAGCCGAAAATGATTTCAGCAACAAGTAACAGGTAGTACCAAAGAGGACACAGAACCGCCGTCCAGATGCTGCCAACTATAAACGCGACTCCTGAAGCAACACACGACAGGATATCAACAGCTGTTGTCACCACAGCCCCAGCCCTTGTGCCTTGGATACTGCTGATAACAGAGCTGGCAGCCATGCGAACAAAAAGAGCACCTGCTGACCACATCCGCAGTACCAGGACCGAAAGAAACCCCTTGAGCTGCAAGCTAGCCAGACGTAGCCCGTGTATTCCAGCTTCAAACGTCATCTGGATCCACCTTCGCACCGCTGGAACTAACTGGCTATTCTCAAACGGATGATGCTGCTTCATGTTCTGGCTGGACACCTCGCTGTCGGCGCTGGGTGGCCTGGCTTGGCGCTGTAGTCTAAGCGGCGTTCCATCGTCCGCATGTGGAAGCCATACGCTGCCTCTTTCCAAACGACGAAGCATCCCGTACCATTCCGAAAACGCAGAAGGCTGCAAAACCAGTGCGCGGTTCCAGCCAGATGTCGATGGCGGCTGGTATCCGAGCTGCATATCGACTGTAACGGGCGATATCGGCACAATAAGGTCTGGCGATAACCACCACACAATATATCCAGTCGATATACAAGTGTGGGGCGTTATTTGGCAAGCGAGTCTGACACACCATCTAGCCAGTCTGCGCTGCAGCGTGTCGGCAGACAACGACTGATGGAGCTGCTTTCGTGAGACCTTGCGCTCGAATGCCATCTGGGTAGCAGGTACTGG
>JANBOK010000301.1:0-17036 GCA_027595805.1 Coemansia sp. Benny D160-2 | reverse complement strand
GCGCAGGAATGCCAAGCATCGGCCACGCAGTGCGCCACGAACACCAACAACGTCCTCATGCACTGCGACGGCGGGTCGTGGTCGTCCGTGCAGTGCGACCAGGGCATGACATGCATGACGATGGGCGCTATGATCCACTGCATGCTGATGGCTGACAACGAGGCCGACAGCAGCGTGGAATCCGCAACGCCCACCTCCAGCGAGGCTTCGCAGAGCGAGGAGTCCTCCGCGAAGAGCGAGGAAACCCACTCCTCTCAGGAGTCGTCCGAGACCCACACCACCAGCGGCGCCAAGGGCTTTGGCCGCGAGGTCGGTGCCTTTGTTGCTGTTGGCGCTATGGTTGCAGGCATGGTTGCCCTGTTCTAGTTTCGCCTCTTTGCTCTACCTTTTTGGGTTCTACCCTCTTGCCTTTCTCCTTCTTTCCCAAGGACAAGCAAGCGCCACTAGGAATAATAATAATAATGGTCAACAATATGAAGAATACTGCTATATCTCCCTCTCCCTTTACAAAGGAAAAAAAATACAAGATAAGCCTTTTTTTTCCTGGAACCAGGCTCGCTGCAACGAATGGGGGCTACTGGTGGATTTGTGAACCACTAAGCGGTGAGCTTAATATATCCACTTCTCATTTCCAAGGGTTTGCTGATGAAGAAGGAAGCGCTAGACAGACGGTAGGAAAAAGGAGCAGTTCCTCAGTTACTGGCTGAACAGGAAACAATAGAGATGGATTTCGCTTGATGCTCGCAATTGACATCCAGCCATGTTAACTGTGCATGCCCATTTTCCTTTGTTTTTCTTTTTCGCCAGGCACGAAGGTGCCATTATTTTTTATTTACCTTTTGTTCTGTCTTTTCTTTAATTTCTTCTTCCCCTCTCCTCTGAATTTTGCTCATTGCTCTCTGGATTTCCCTTCTGTTCTGTTTCACTAAACCCAACACCATTCGTCTTGCGATGCCGCTGACCACACACCCAGGCTTGACACACGAACCGCTGGTTGCGCCGGCAGCCAGGGACCCGTCACGGCTTATTGAGCGGTACATTCTGCTGCAGATAATAGGCGAGGGCCAGTACGGCAAAGTGTACAAGGCAATCCACCGACGGTCGGGCGTGATGGTTGCAATGAAGATAATAACAAAAGTAGGACGCAAGCGGATGGAAATCGAAACGTACCGGGAGGAGATGCGGCTGCTACAGCAGCTGGACCACCCGCACATAATCCGGCTGATCGAGTACTTTGAGACGGACTCTGAGATCTACATAGTCACGGAGCTGTGCAAATGCGACCTGGCGGCGTATCTGAAACGCAGCGGCGGGTACCTGAAGCTGGAAGCCGTGCGCAATATCGCGCTCCAGTTGGTAGCTGCCCTTCAGTACCTGCACAGTCTTGGCGTGGTGCACCATGACGTGAAGCTACCGAACGCGCTGATCAGTCTTGATGGGCGGATCAAGCTGTGCGACCTCGGGCTGGCCACACAGCTCACCAAGGACGGACAGCCCCGGTATGTGCATGCGCTGAAGGGAACGCCCCTCTACATGGCGCCCGAGATGCTGCTGAAGGCGCGGTACACGAACAAGGCCGACCTCTGGTCCCTCGGCGTGGTCATCTACGAGCTCTACGTTGGTCGCACGCCCTTCCGCACAGACAGTCTGGCCGATCTGAAGCACAACATTATTGAGGAGGACATTGTTTGGCCAAAGCTGATCCCGCTGCAGCTCAAGTCGTTCTTGGACGGCCTGCTCCAACGCGATCCGGCCAAGCGCTCGTCGTGGCGCATGCTCCGTCGCCACAGGTTCCTGCTTTCCAACGACACCGAGGAAGAGGCCCTGGCAAAGGATGCCGCGCTTGCCGAGGACTCCCGTCTGCACTACAATGCAGACACCAAGAAGATCCGCGTTCTCTGAGAGCCGTTCGGAAAACCATAGACCCTCCATCTTAGCCATTGCTCGTTATCTCAACACACAATATACATTGCATGCATTATATATTGAGCGATGCGAACAGCATCTCCTTTAATGTCTCCTATTGTTCTTGTTTTGTGTGTTTGGTGGTGGTTGGTTGGGACGGAGCCAGAAAGGATCTGAGCTCCACATCAAAAAATTACAGCCCGGAGATGGGTTTCAAAAACCCATTCCCAGAAGGCCCGCCAGGACCTTGTGCAATGCCTAGCAGTCCGACCGGAGAGCACGCCTTCTTGATCACATGCTCCCAAGCCTAGGTAAGTATGAGGATTTCCCGCTTCTGGATGCTCGTACAGGCCCTGGTATTTATACCCAGCGCATTGGCTGTTTGACGTAAAAACCGTTTGTGGGGACAGTGCATATTATCACGTGGCTTGGTGGTGTATTAGTTCAATCCGCAGCAGCGCACTGGTCTTTTCCCCGCGCCCATTCCCATTTTCCTTTCTCAATTTCCTTTCTTTTCCTCCTCAATTATTCCCCCTTCTCATTGAATTGTATTTCTTTCTTTTCATATTTATTAAATAGCCGAAACCATGAATTAGAAATGACGCTCGAAAAGCTAGTGACGGACCTCACCACATCCGGGTCAGAGACGCTGGACGCCGCAAAGCTCAGGGAACTGAAACAGCTATGCAAGAACGACAGCACCGGGAAGGCAGCGATAAGCGAGGCGTTTGCACTGCTGCTCGCCGCACTGCACAAGACGCACGCGCAGATCCGGGTGTCAGCGCTGCAGGCCATAAACGCGGTATTCGAGCGGTCGCACGCGTTCCGCCTGCTGGTTATCGGGTCGCTGCCGCAGATCCTTGCGCTGACGATGGGCGCGTACCAGAAAAGCCTGCCGCCTCCTGCTGGCCATGCCAGGAGACTCAGGGCGCTCGGTGCGGAGTGCTTGTATGCGTGGGTCCAGCGGTTCGGGTTTGCGTACCAGCGTCTGGTATATGCGCTCCGGTTCATGCGGTTCACCGAGCGGGTGGATTTTCGCGCTGCTGCTAGGGCGTTTAAGGCGAGCGATCCGGCGAGAGTTGCGCAAAGACGGAGGATGGCTGCGGCTAGTAGGCGCGAGTACATGCGGCGCACGGTGGGTGCGGTTGTGGCGGACTTTGCGGACAGGAAGCGTGAGGTCGCAAGAAACATTGCGTGCTTGGACAGCTGCTTCGAGATGCTTGTTCCCGACCTTGCCGACATGTTTGGGTCTGGCGAGGATAAGGGTGGTGGTGGGCGGAAGGAACCTGGTGGTGAGCTTGGCAGAGCCAGCGACGGTGAGGATATTGACGATGAGGATATTGACAATGAGGTCTTGGCGGTGATGGCAGCCAACAGACACGCGATCCACATTGAGTTTGACCCCGAGAAGGTCCTCGATGTGGAGGAGACCGGCGAAAATGCAGCGGTCTACGATGCCATTCGCGATTGCATGAAGATGTGCACTCGGAGGCACCAACCCATGATTGACGGGTGGATCGCCAGACTCGACCAAGTGGACGATGGCCTCGATACCAGCGTAGCCGAGACGAAGACTGAGGTGCGCCAGCTGAAGACCAGGATGCTGAATACTATGTCAAAGTGCAAGGACTTTGGGGTTGATCTTTCGTTTCTGGAGGCGGAGGACGGTGGATCCAGCGACGACGACTTTGAAGACGTGCCGGTTGGCGTAGTGCGGAAAAGAGGCGGCAGAAGAGAGGAGGGGTCGGCGCAGACCAAGCACAAGCGGAAGCAGAACGCGGTGTTCTCCCTGCTTGGCGAGTCCGGATTAGAGGCCGATCCGACGGTTGTTGACCCCAAGATCCTGCGCTATTCTGCAGCAAAGAAATCCGGCCCCAGAAATGACGTGGCATCCACAGCCAACAACAACAACAACAACAACAGTGTAAATAGCGGCCATGCGGACGACGCTGGCAAGAGCAGCCAGTTCTCAGCGATCGAGGACAGGTTGCGCGAGAGCGCACCGGTGGTCAGGTACGACACGGATCTGATGTACTGGAGCAGCGATGCCATCAACGCAAACACGACGGGCCTGGAGATCAGACACCGGTTTCTGGGCAGCGCAAACGAGGATCCGATAGTGTCAGACGAGGCTGCCAGACGGTTGCGGATGCGCGCGGTGTATCTGAAGGACCTGCACTCCCATTCATCGCCCGGCGGCAAGGATAACGCAGATGGGCGCAGGATCAAGGCATGTCGCGCGCCGATGCGCAGCGGGAAACTCTGTCCGCGCAGAGATCTTGTCAAGTGCCCGTTCCACGGACCGGTGGTCCCGCGCGATGAGCTTGGCCGCCCCCAGGGCCCAGCTGGAGATACGGATGCTGCAGCCCACGAGCAGCAGCCTCGGAGCGCTGAAGGGACCGAAGCGGAGAGTGCTAACGTTGCGGCTAACAGCGTTGCAACCGCCGAGACTATGGACGACCTGCGCGCAGAGGATGTGGAGCAGCTGGTTGCGAACAAGTACCAGCCAGACAAAGCAGCGGGCGCGCGGAAGAGGCAGAAGAAGACAGACGGATCCAACAGCAGCGGCGGTGGTGGTAGTGGGCTTGTCAATATCCGGAAGAAGCAGCCGGCTGGCGTCAAGCATTTGCGCAAGCTTGTGAAGAAATACTACAAGTGAAAAAACCGGGCTCTACCTAGAGCTGAACGGAGGAAAAGTCTCCCCATTGAAAAAGAGATTTTGATGTGTCTTTGACTTCTTTTTCTTTCTTTGTGGAACCGACTAGGAGAATATTTGAGTGAATGAATGGGGGAACAAGCCTTGTTTCAATTTCATTTATCGTTGAGCCCTCTTTTGCTGCCCTTTATTCCTCTAACCCCTCAAGGAGAGAGAGGGGAGAGTTTTCCATCCCTTCTTCTCTCGTTGTTGGTTTGCTTCCTTTGCCAGAATAAGGTTCTTTTTTAATTTTTCTTTTTCTGGTTCTTTCTGAAATGCTTTGACGAATTTGGCATAGACTCAATTTCGGCACTTTTTCTCCCCATTCTGTTTGCCGTCTTTATTGTTTTTCTTACTCTTTGTATTTAGCGTTTACGTTTATATAACTTGCACACTTGTATTTTTCATTTATCTTCTTCCTAATTAACAGACTGCAATACAAAAGACATGGCTAGCGCAGAGCGGCAAAGCAGCATGGATCGCACGGAAGCGACCACAGGAAAAAGAGACAAGGGAATAGAGCCCGGCGCCGATGCTGCGGCAGGGCTGACAACGGGAGCAGCCAAAAAGTAGGTATCTGGTTAATACAGCAAAGATAAAGCATCCAGACGCTATTGAGAGAGTGGATAGCACTAACTGCGTAGGATTGAGAAGACATGCCAGCTAATTATCAATTCCTATGTTGTATTATTCTTATCTGGATCTGGCCTTTTGTAGCAAACTGCTCGAGCTCCTCGACTCCGACAGCACAAGGGTCCTGGTACCCGCACACTTTGACGGGCGGTCGCGATCTCTGTGGACAATAGCGGGAACAGCGCTAGCGGTAGCTGCGCTTCTGTTAGTGAACGGCGGGTACGTGGTTGGGCGGACACACGAGCCTCGCCAGACACGCGGGATCGGGAGCATTGTGGAGGCGGTTCTGCTTCTGTCGTCGATGGCGGTGACGTGGTGGGTGGTGGCGCGCGAGTCGCGGCTGGAGACCCGGGAGCTGGAGATGCGGGTGCGCGCGGTATCGCAGGAGATCCGCGGATGGACCGGCATCTATGCCGATCTGCGGACGCCGCAGCTGCCGACCGTTACCACGTACACGGTGCTGCGGGACGGGGTGTGGCGGGACGTGCCGACGCTGCTTGTTGTTGAGGGCGACACTGTAGCGCTTGCGTACGGCGAGGAGGCGCCGTGTCTGGTGGCGCTGCGCACAGACCGCTCGGGTGCGGAGTCTGCGGATGCGCCAGGCGTGCTGGAGCGCGGACAGCGTCTGACGCCTGACGCCATGCGCACATGGAAGCCGCCGGGACGCGCGTGGGACCCGCGCACGGCTGGCCACGCGGCGCTGGCCGGCAGAGTGCTGTTCCGTGCCAGGGATACGCCGCTGCGCAGCCATCTGGAGCAGATTGCGCGTCATCACCAGCGCACGGGCCGCTCGGTGCTGCAGAACCAGATGCGCGTGGTGATCCGATTATGTGCACTGCGGGTGATGCCGGCACTGTTTGTTTGTGCGCTGGTTGCCAATGCGGTGATCTACGGCGTGGTGAGCGCAGCGCAGGAGGCCAATTACCGCATGGGCGTCGAGGTTGTTATTGGCAAGACCGTGTACGTGGTGTTTCCGTTTGCGTGCACGGTGCTGTGGCCGGTGCTGTGGATCGTGGCGCGGATCTTCACGAATGCGTGCGAGGTTGTGCTGTTCGATACGTTGCAGCGCAGCAAGACGGACTACGAGGACACCGACAACATTGACGAGTTTGACGTCGAGGCGCTCCCGCCCACCAAGGATGTGACGGTCGGGATTGGCGCCATCTTCGACCGCATGCGGTGGCTCTGGTGGAACTGCGACTTCCGCACACTGTCGCGGTCGAGCAATCTGTCGGAGACGCTGGGCAACGTCACCGTGATATGCAGTGTTGATAAGGAGGGGACCATTGCGGAGCCGTTCTGCTCGCCCGAGCAGATCGTGGTACCCAACGGCACCGACTACGCCATCCTCGATGTGGGCGAGCAGAACCAGGCCGAACCCGGCGCCGGCGCCGGAGTCGTCATCGTCGACGAGGGGTGGGAGCAGTTCCTGCCCAGTCTGCGGCCGCTGGGCCTCGCATGCTGCCTCAACACGGCGGCGCACGGATCGGGTGGCGCCGGGTGGGGCGCGCCGACGCATCGGCGTCACGGACACATGCGGCGGCACGCCAAGATCCAGGCGGCGCAGGACACGTGTCTGTGCGCGATTGGGCGGGCCGTCGGGTTTGCGACAGACGATGTTGCGCGGTACACCAAGGTGAAGGAGGTGTCGGTGGTTGCGCCGTTCCACGCGGCCACCGATGCGCTGGCTGCGAATGGCGAGCACAGCTTGGCAGCGAGTCTGACGGCCACGGTTCTGCAGCCCGCGGATGGTGGAGGGTCGCCTGGGAGGCTGCAGATGCTGACGGACGGGTGCGTGGATCTCGTGTTGGGCGTGTGTCCCGATTACTTTGACGGTGTCGGGATCCGGCCCCTCGACGACCACACGGCGGCCATGTACTACTCGTTATATCTGAACGCTCTGCAGCAGGACCTGCAATGCCTGGCGTTTGCTTACCGTCCGCTTGCGGTGGATCCTGGCGCCGTTGTGCGGGCCGGGTGGGCTGGATGGGCCAAGAGTGACGGTGTGGAGGAATCGCGAGCCAGATTCGTTGACATGCATCTGAGCAGCACTGCGTTGGACGCTATGTTGGACGAGTATGGCAGCAGCAGAAACAGCAGCAACAGTGGCACTTCTGTCGTGTCGACCACAGCTCCCGTTGATGCGGGATCGGTCAAAAAGCTCGGATCAGATCAGAAAATCGACACAGATCAGACGCCCGGACCGGGTAACGCAGAGGTGCTGGCAGACAGACCTGACGACTGCAACAGCAGCAGGAGAAGCAGCAGCGAGGACGCCGTATCGCACTCGAGCTCGCTGGACGATCTGCCGACCCACGTGACGGAGGCAGCGCGCAAGGCGCAGATGCAGGCCAGGACGAAGGATGCGCCGCCCAGAAGCGCTGACGACGCCGGAGTGGACTACACGCAGGCGCTGGTGCATTGTCTGGGCGACAACGAGGACGAGGTTCTGCGGGACGCGATGTCGGAGCAGATCTTCGTGGGGCTTGCGACGTTTGCGTATGCGCCCAAGACGGACGTGTGCGACTTTATCGAGGATCTGGACGTGGCGGGGATCCGGTTTGTGCACTTCTCGCGCGGCGGCGGACGGCAGAGCAAGGCGTTTGCCGAGCGACTCGGGCTAGAGACGGACTGGAACACGTGCATCCTGCTGAGTTCGGACACCGATGGCGCGCGGTCGAGCGGCGGCGGCGGGTACATCGAGGACCACGATATCAAGGCGAGGCTGCCGCGCGGGATCGAGAGCATCCGGCCGCATCTGGCGGACGTCGACGATATTCCGCTGCAGATCTCGCTGTTCGCCGAGTGCACAGCGGCGTCGACCCGCGAGATGGTGCGCATCTTCCAGGAGAACGGCGACGTGGTGTGCTGCATCGGCAGTGCGCTGGCCGACTCCAACACGCTGACGTTTGCGGCGGCGGATCTGGCGGTGGGAGTCGAGCCGATTCCGCACTTCAACCGCGCTGGCGCTGGCGCTGGCGTTGTGGAGCTTGCCGCCACGGCCAACGACGGATCGATCTCGACGTCGGGCGCGCTGGTGACGCAGTACGCGCTGGGTGCGGCGCTGACGTGTCTGCCGTGTCCGCTGTTTCTGCAGCACGACACCAGCCTGTACATGCTGATGCAGGTAGTCAGCGAGGCGCGGCGCCTGGTCGGGTGTGTGCAGCAGGCGGCCATTCTGCTGGCCGGCGCCTGCGTGGCCATCGGCGTCGTCAACCTGGTGTCTGCGCTGTGTCTGCTTCCGCCGGCAATGCCCGGCTACATGGTGCTCTGGGCGCTGTGGGTTGTTGCGCCGCTGCTGGGCGCTGCGCTTCTGTTTGCGCCGCACGACGAAAACACAATGTCGACGATGCCGCTGAAGAACCATGCGCACGTGGCCGACCTGCCGCGCTTTGCGGTCTACGCCGCCGTGCGTCTGGCGCCGCCGGTGGCCGTCACCGTGCTTGTCTACGTGACGGCGCTCTCGCGACTGGCGGCCAGCGGCGGGGCTTCGTCTGGGCTGGGCCATCTCTCGTCGGCGGTTGGGCGCGCCGACTGGACGGTTCTGGCGCCCAGCAGCCAGTGGGCGGTGGTTGGCGCACAGACCTATGCGCTGGTGGCGTTTGTCTTCCACTGCGTGTGCGTGTCAGCCACGCTGATGTTCCGCACCCGCACGACGCTTGACTTTGTGCCGCTGCGCAACGTCGTGTGGGTGGTGGCCTCCGCCGTGTGTCTGCTGCTGACGTTTGCGTTTGCCGCGCTGCTTCTTGTCTTTGGCGACGCACTCGTTGCCAGCGTCCCGTGGTACACCTACGTGCTCGCCTTTGCTGGCCCGCTCGTGCTGCTTCC
This sequence comes from Coemansia sp. Benny D160-2, assembly GCA_027595805.1. Taxonomy (NCBI): domain Eukaryota; kingdom Fungi; phylum Kickxellomycota; class Kickxellomycetes; order Kickxellales; family Kickxellaceae; genus Coemansia; species Coemansia sp. Benny D160-2. The sequence goes on along the minus strand of JANBOK010000301.1, from coordinate 7,975 downwards.
GCTGCAGGACTTGTGCAAGCTCCACGACAAGAGGCGGTGGACCCGCTTGCAGAAGCTCGCTAAGCTCGAGTTCAAAACCAAGCTTGGGCTCCACTCGCCCCTCTAGCTCCACCATTCTCCTTCTTGTGCTGATGCAATGCGTGTAAATACTGTGGTCAATAAAAGACGATGAATGCCTGCGATTCTTTCCCCCCTGGCTTTCTCCTTTTCTTCTCCGCACCATTGTTTCCCTTCAACCGCTTTGTTTTTCACTCCTCTTTTTTATTTTAAATCGCCTCCGAGGGAGAATGCGCAGGCTTCGGCGGGTAATCAGCAAGCAATCCACCTCGCCTCAGCACTCGCCCGTGGCCTCCGACGCAAATGCCACCACCTGGAGCGGCGGAGACAGAGATAGGACGGACGACCAGGCGCGCCCGGCAACGCCAGACGCTGCAACCACAGCTACAGCTACTAATGGCGGGTCACCAGGCGACCACACGAAGGAGTCGTCGCCCTCGTTTCTGGGCATCGATCGGTGGCCCATCATCGGGCGGTCGTCCCAGCGGCGCCGAGAAACCGACGCACTTGCTCAGTCACAAACCCAGACCCAATCGATGATCCCGTCGAGCACCACGCACTCGGACCCCGCCGTCCCACGCAAGTCAACGCATACCCGTGCTTCACAGTCGTTTTCCATGCCGTTTTCCTCTGATGCCACCGCCGCCAATACCGCTGCTACTGCACCCGCTGTGTCGCGCGACTGGCGGCTGCTCCGCGACTCCTCCCCCAAACACAAGCGCACGGCGTCCTCGGTCCTTCCGTCAAAGCTGCCGCAGAAACTGTCGTTTACCGGCGGGCTGTTCTCGTCGGCCACGTCGGGCGGCAAGGGTGCTGCCGCCGGAGGGACCGGCACGCTGGCGCCCATCGCGTCGCTGCAGGGGTCGCCGACGCTTCTGGCCCGGCCGCGACGATCGCTCACCGAAACCAACTACACCTTCAGCAGTGGTGGGTCGTCTATGGAGCACGCGTCGGCTGGGTTCATCGGGTATCCGCCCGGCGGAATGGAGGTGGAGAGCGACGAGGACGGACTGGTTCTCCTGTGCGAGCAGAAATCACCCGACGTGTGCGAGTACACTGTGCGCAGGGACGCTGTCGGCGTGCGGCTGAGCGACATTCTGGCCATTGCGCTGGTCTCGTGGGCGGCGCATATCTTCTTCGGCGGGCCCGCACTGCTTGCGCTGGGCCCGATGGCCCTGTACCTCGCGTGGTCGGGCACCCGCGTGTGCCAGGAGTCGCTGGTTGTCATCCGCAACGTCGGCATCCAGACCGAGACCATCACGCTGGCCGGCACCCGCAGTGTGCGCAGCTTCGAGCTGCCCCAGATCGAGGATCTGTTTGTCCACGAGGCCCTGCTGTTCTTCGAGTACCGCTACTACATGGCCATTCTGCCCAGAAACCGCAGCCGGAAACTCGACGTCGTTATCATGTTCCCCCAGCTCCTGCCCAAGCTCGACATGCTGCTCCACGTGTACCATGGCGCACGCCAGCTCCTGTTTCCCGGAATAAACGCCGTGTAGCCGTTTTTCACCTTTCCGGGTTTCCTTCTTTTGTAAACTTTAACTATTGGAAATTTTCCCCCCGTATATTGTAGTAGTTGCAAAAAGAAAGGAAAAAAAGATACATTTGTAGTGTAAAACCCCACTCTTTCTTCTACATCCTAGTGGGCCGCCGTCTTCTTCTCCTCTGCCTCAATCGACTTTAGGAACTCCTGCACAAACTTGTTCTCGTCCTCGTTTGCCGCGTTGATCGGCGGCTGCTTGGTCTTATCCGTCTTTGGGAGCGCTGCCTTGATGCCTATTCCGTAGGCCGCAAGCACTCCGAGAACCATCTATTTGCGTTTGTAAGGTGCAAAAAAAATCAATGCAAATACCAGTGATTAGTCTATGTGTTTAGCCTCATTTATAGAAAGCAGGTGGAAGGGGATTCTAATCCCCTTGTGTTTGGCGGTTGAATCTAATGCCCCTGTAAAACATGGTTAAGCGTTGGCTTGAGATTCGCTTACATAGTGGGTTGCCACCTTGCGTCCGGCAATCGTAAAGTATCCAGCCATTGTTACTTTCGAAAGATTGTTTTTTGAAAAAGGGTGGATTATAAAAATAAAAAGTAAAGAAACGATAAAAAAAACAAAACCCCCGTTAACTAAGAAAATGAATTGAGAAGTGTGGAGGAAACGCAGACTGGAATTCCTGTGCTTTTTTTCTCTTTTGTGAAATTGCTGGGCTTACCAGTTAGAAAAGATAAGCGGTGTTCCCACACATAAAAGGCCACTAATTTGATCGCGTTTGATTGAGCGGATATCTCGGCCTTTTTATTAAATCAATACATGTCCTCACGTGCCCTTCTGGAAACACACCAGATAACCACCAGGTCACCACCACAGTTCTATCCACAGCATACGATGAATATAAATTTATTTGAAAATACGTACACTTCAACGTGATATAAATGGAAAATAGGAAAAATTAGAAACCAGAAATTGTAATAAGATGTCCGTATGGAGGAAAGAATCCTTATACATGTGTAATTTTAGTTGATGCTAGTGAATAGCAAAAAATTGAGAAGAGGAGGAGAGCGCAATATAAAAAGGCAATTTATTTGCAAATTTTCTTATGTTTGGATTTGCTTGTTCACATTTTAAATTGTCGGATTATTTCCTTCACATTCTTCTTTAACAATTACAGTTTGACATATACAACTTCTATATACTAGATCAATAATGTCAAGTAACAATACTAAACCAGGAGAAAAAAAAGAGGGTGTTGTCGATAAGTTTAAGCGTGGAATAGAAAAAATAAAGGGAGATATAGAGGAGGAAACTTATTTTACAAAGCAACATGTGCGCATAGCAACAAATGATATGATGGAAAAAATTGGAATAAAAAAGAAATAAGCATTGGAATCGCCCTAACAGCGTATATTAAGGAATGAATATAAATAACTTGTAAGCCGAGATATACTTCAAATATTAAAGTAAAACTTTTTACTGAAAGATGCATCTATTACAATAAATAAATAACTTCTTCTTTGTCAATTGCGCTCTTGCATGTGTTAGCAACAAACTTGTTTTCTCTACTGAATTGTTAGGAAAAATGACTTGTTCTTTAACGATTTGGATTCCATAGTTAATTTGATCCTGTGGGTTTACTGTTGATTGCGTTAATTTGCAATTCATACCTTTGCATGAAAAAATTATTATTTTTTAGAATCTCTTCTCTTCTTTTTATCTCTTCCTCTTACATTCTTTCCCAGCTTTATTTTCTTTCTTTTTTGCTGAGCCATGCTCCGTAACAAATCGTTTGTGAAGCGCACGCGCAAGGGCAACATAGTCCGCACGGTCAAAGAGCACTACCTGCGGGACGACATTGCGTGCGGGTACGAAAAATGCACCAACAGCGTGTGTGAAAAGGCGCGGGCGGAAGCTGAGGAACAGCAAGGCACAGGGAGAGCAGCTGGTGGCGGCTGGATTAACCCAGCCGCGCCACTCAGCTCTGCCCCACGCAATTCAGTGGAATGGGGACCGCATTATCTGGTGCCCGACACCAATGCCTTTGTCAACCAAATCGATATATTCGAGCGGCCGATCATCAACAACGTGGTAGTGCTCAGCACGGTTCTGGACGAACTGCGCGGCCTGAGTATTGCCGTATACAACCGCGTGCGCGCGATTGTCAAGGACGCTGAGCGCCGGTGGTTTGTGTTTTCGAACGAGCATCACAGGGAGACGTTTGTCGAGAGACGGGCGGGCGAGTCTCCCAACGATCGCAACGACAGGGCCATTCGTGTTGCTGTAAAATGGCTGGACGCCCATCTCCGTGGCGCGCAGATTGCCCCGGTGCTTGTTACGAACGATGAAGACAATCTGCGCAGGGCCCAGGATGACGACGGGATCCGTGCGTGCAGAATGGACCGGTGTCTCGATGTTTACAAGGAGCATCCAGAGCTGCTTGACATGATGGGCAGCGTTGATATTGTGGACCGCAGTTCAACTGACCCTGCATGGAGCGGGTACGCAGACTACTTGTCGTCGGTGCAAATACAGGCAGGGCTGAAATCCGCTGTTCTCCTCCAGGGCACGCTGCAGATTGCGCCCTACAATTACCTGGAGGGCTCCATATACGCGACGTTTCCCGACGGCAAGGAGCGGCGTGTTCTTGTTCTTGGGCGCGAGAACATGAACCGCGCAATCCAGGGCGATAAGGTTGTCATCCAGGTGCTGCCGAAATCAAAGTGGCGGGTGGCACCGAGTGCTGCGCTTGTTGATGAGGACGAGGACGTTGTTCCCGACATAAGCGCTAAACCCTCGGCAACCGACTCCACGTCCGTTGTTCCTGAATCAGACGCCAAAGACGGAAATGCGAGCAAGCGCGCTCGTACGTCGGGTGGGGAGAATCATCAACACAATGCTCCAGCCGCAGACGCCGGTGTATCGAGCAAAAGCGAGGACGATTCGGAGCCAGACTTTATTAATCCAGCCAGCATAGGCGACAGCGTGTCTGAGGGCGAGCCCACGGGCCGTGTTGTCGGGATTGTCCGCCGCAACTGGAGGTCGTACTGCGCCTTTCTTGACCCGAACTTCAAGCAGCGGGGGACGCGGGCATCGAATGCGCCGATCAGCGTCAGCGTTTTAGCCATGGATCGCAGGATCCCAAAGATCAAGATCCGGACGCGGCAGCTGAATGTTCTGGCGGGCCAGCGGTTTGTGGTGGCCATTGACTCGTGGCCCAAGGAGTCACGGTATCCGCTGGGCCACTTTGTGCGCGCACTGGGTAGTGCTGGCGACAAGGGCACGGAAACCGAGGTTCTCCTGCTTGAACACGACGTGCCTTTCCAGCCCTTCACGCAGAACGTGCGTGCCGATCTGCCACCCGAGGGCGACAAGTGGCTCTTTGATCCCGACCGCGACCAACTGACTAGCGGGAGGCGCCGCGATCTCCGCCACATTGATGTCTGCAGCATCGATCCGCCTGGCTGTACTGATATTGACGATGCGCTCCATGCGTTTGAGCTGCCGAACGGGAACTTCCAGGTTGGCGTGCACATTGCCGATGTGACGAATTTTGTCAAGCCGGGCACAGCGATGGACAAGGAGGCCGCGTACCGCTCAACCACCGTCTATCTGGTGGACAAGCGTATTGATATGCTGCCAGAGCTGCTTGGCACCAACCTCTGCTCCCTCATGTCCAAGGTCGACCGTCTGGCATTCTCATGTATCTGGGAGGTCGATCCCGAGGCCAATGTCGTCAGTGCGACCTTCCACAAGAGCGTTATTCATTCAAAGGCATCGCTTACGTATGAGGAGGCCCAGAACCGTATTGACGACCCGTCGATGAACGACTCGATAACAAACAGCATTCGCCTGCTGAACACGCTTGCCAAAAGGCTGCGCAAGCGCAGAATGGAGGCAGGCGCCCTGACTCTTTCTTCGCCGGAAGTGCGGTTCCGCTTGGAGAACGATTCACAGGACCCCGTGGACGTGGAGATGAAGGCGCTCAAGGAGACCAATGCGCTTGTTGAGGAGTTCATGCTTCTCGCCAACATAAGCGTTGCACAGAAGATATACGAGCATTTTCCGGACTCTGCATTGCTGCGGCGGCATCCAGAGCCACCGGCGCAGAACTTTGACAATCTTCAGCATGCGCTCAAGCCCCTGGACATTCAGCTGGAGACCGGGAGCAGCCTTGCGTTGGCGCGGTCGCTTGACAGAGCTGTGTTGCCCACGGACCCTTACTTCAACAACCTTCTGCGCATCCTGACCACGCGGTGCATGATGCAGGCGCAGTATTTCTGCTCCGGACTGTACACGCCAGAGGATTTCCGGCACTATGGTCTGGCAACCCCCATCTACACGCACTTTACCAGTCCCATTCGCCGCTACGCCGACGTGATGGTCCACCGGCTTCTGCACGCATCCATCGACCGCGACGCCGCAGCGTATGGCTCGGAACTGACTGACAAGACCAAGATGAGCGAGCAATGCGATGTGCTCAACCACCGGCACCGAATGGCGCAGCAGGCAGGCAGATCGTCAGTCGAGCTGTACACCAATCTGTTCTTCAAGGGCAAGACCGTCGAGGAGCCTGGGTATGTGACGCAGATACTGCAGAATGGCTTCAGCGTGCTTATTCCCAGCTACGGAATCGAAGGCATTGTCTACACCACGTCAAAGGATGCTGATAACGTTGCTTCTGTCATGGAATACGAGAAGGAGTCTCATACGCTTGTTTCTTTGGACAAGACATCGACTGTTGCCCTGTTCCAGCGTGTGCGTGTTGTTCTCCAGGTCGATGATACTCCCGTCAGCGCCAACGTCAGCTCCATGCGCCGCAAGCTCTCGTTGCAGCTGGTCGAGCCCCAGATACCCGGTCTTTCCGTTGCTGCTGACCAGCTTGCGGCGTTAAGGGCGGCTGCACGCGCCGACTCGTTGAGCAAGCAGAACGAGGAGAAGATTGTTGAGATGGTTACAAAACATCCTGATCAGATACACAGCGTTTGAAATTATTTTTGCTCTGTGCAGTCCATGTTGTTAAAAGGGGGGTGTGTTTTATTCGAGGATTCCTTGTAGAATTGAAAAATATTTTATTTTCTGGCAAGCATAATAACACAATTGATATGCTCAATAGTAAGTAAAAAATATGTCGTGCATACAATAAACCGCAGACTGCACATGACTTGCATTATTGTGTCTGCTGAATTCTGTCAATTTCCAAGTTATGCACTGGCAAATGTGCTGTTCCATCCATTGTAACTTGCAAGTCAAATGCAACCGATCTAGCATTAGCAGCCCATACAGAGAGAGAATAGATGCCCATACCGCGCGCCTACGCAACAGAATAATCTCCCCATAAGCTGCTTGGCAATTATACAGCCGTGAGTGACCACTACAAATCTGTTTCATCATCAAATTGAACTATCCAATAAACCACCGCGCCTGGTCATTCACTCAATCCACTCATACCTTGTTCTTGTTCATTGAAGCCTATCGCTCTTTATTAAAAATTTCCTTCATTTGGCTGATCGTCATTAAAGATAATAAAGACGAGAATGCACAGGATCGCAAAGTGCATCCAGAGACAGACACAGCATTTCGCCCAGAGTGCATCCAAAACGCATGTGTGCTCTTGTGCATACAATTGCAACGTATGCTGTGGGGGTTTGGTGTCTGGAAGACGGAGCTATTCCAGCGATCACAATGACCAGGATAGCAAGAACAGCTTGACAGATACGAAGCATGGGATACTAGCGAGTCGGTTTGTAGATATTGTTCGCAATGCGGAGGCACCTCCCCGGAAAGAGCATGTGCAAAAAGTAGAAATACCCGAGGTCATCGAGGAAAAGCTGATTCAGAAAATGGAGCTTTTGTTCTCGCAAAACAAGCCGGCAGTGACGGAAGAGCTTCTAGAAGCCCGTAGAAAGCTACGTGAAAAGTACCCGAAACTGTTTGAGAACATTACAGACGAGGAGCTGGATCCGTAGTCGTTCCTTCTTCAATAGAAATGTTGAGCCGAGGATATTGCGGCATTCAAAGTCAATAAACGGCAACCTCCCATTGTCATCATCTAATTATTTTTATACACGGTATTATCTGAGAAAGGAAGCAGATCGTGAAGTTTGCCTCATGGGGCCAGTTCGTTATTGCGCGACATTTGGCACAATACACCAAGTTGCAATTCCAATACAGCTTTTGTCCAGACATGATCTATTATGCTACAATTAGTATAACATTGGATGTAAATGGCTTTGTGTGAGTGTGCGCGGCTATTGTTGGCCTGTCAAATGGGCACAATACATTTTATCTGCCACGGGCAACTTTGCCGCTATGTCAGCGACTTACAGTGACTATTCTGTGGTTTTAAATGCAACGTTGCATGTCCCTCCTCCAGCTGACAACTCCCGTCTATTTTATTGTATAATTGAATTTGTGCATTTTAGATTCGAT
>JANBOK010000300.1:0-17037 GCA_027595805.1 Coemansia sp. Benny D160-2 | reverse complement strand
TGATGCCGTTGATGATGCTGAGGACCCAGAATACGCTGAAGGCGTTGAATATGCCAAAGATGCTGAAGATGTTGACGATTCTGAAGAAGCTGAGGATGCCGAGTATGCTGAGGAAGTCGAAGACGTCAAAGATTCTGAGGATGTTGGCAATGTTGATGATGTTGAAGATGCCAAAGACGTTGGACATAATGATGCTGTGGAAGTTGTCAAGGTTTTTGACGATGTTAGGGTTGTGAGCGATGATGAACATGCGGAAGTTTCTGTGGATGACGATTCTGATTCTGATGAAGGTGATGAACAAGACGTTGATGATGAAGATGGCGATGGTGCTGCACAGGAGCTAGTTGCAGAAGTACTGCTGCTTTTGCTACAGTGCTTTGAAGTATCGGTCGTTTCAACAGTGTTGTATTTCTGTTCACAATCAACTGATCCATACGAAACATCTGGGACTGGCTCAGTGTTGGAACCGTAGCTCGTTGACAGAGTACCATTGCAGACACTATCATATGTTACTATTGAGGAGTAGATTGGTGCTATGCTTGAGTCTGTAGAGTACTCAGGCTCTGACCACGAATTTCCAGTGTATGGCAACTTCCCACCTGTATATTCAATGTCAGAATACTCATTTATGGTTGATGTGACAGCGTCGTATTTTCCATTATGCGACTCGGTAGATGAGCAATCATTATAGCCGCTTTCAGTTTCTTCCGACGACTCTTCTCTCGATTCGGTTTCATATGGCGGTTCAGGCAAGCTGGAATCCTTGTATGATCCCTCGCTACAGCTTTCATTGCTCCATGTCTCGTCAGTAGCGGTAGACGGTTCTTCGTAAGTGTTTGTATCTTCGGTCATTGAAACGTTATCGCCATATTGATTAACTGGTTCCTCGCTTGTAGAGCAGAAACGCAATATCTGCGATTGTTGCGTCTGTAGATAAATGTTTGGAGAAGAAGTGCTAGGACTTGCGTTTGGGAGAGCGTTTCCCACAGCAACCATAGCTGTAAGACACGCAACAGAAATAACACACTTCATTTGCAGGTATGCTTATCGTAAGAAATTATTAAATGTAAGTAGTATTTAAAACAAGTAATAAAGTTTGGGAGCTTTGCTATCTAGAGGATATCTGGCAGATGTTAGGAAGGATTGGCACAGGTATTTAAAGCACTCCTTATCTGGAATTTTCAGTACACACACTATTTATTTGTCTGGCGGTATAAAACTATTATATTCTGTCAACGGCACGCAAAAGCGTAATTAACAGCACACCGATGTACCAAACAACGGATATACACAGCTGAAGACTACCAAACCTTTGAAAACGTGCGGGGCATAGAATTAAAGGATTTGGTTGTGGAGAAGCACATACGACGCATACAGCAAGCGTTTGTACCAAAACCAGGTTTAATGGAAAACATGGAGTTAATTGATGGCAAATAGACTGACTACTCCACATTTTGAACTCCCCCAAGTCATTGGAGTTTGTTAATACTTGAATTTCTTTAATTAACAAAATTTTTTTTTATTTTGGTGGGTAAAACTTTTGTTGGTCATTTGGATCCCCTGTATGCGTGAAGGATATCTTTTACCGTTTCAACAAGCCCAATCACGCTCACAAGCATCCCGAATGCCAGCAAAAGGCCTAAGAGGCCCAAGTTCACTTTGCTACAGTTTTTCCATCCTTTTAGCTTGATGTAGCATGCAATTGGGGTCAAGTAGATTAACACGGGGTTTGTAAGGGCGCTGACTAGCGAAATCACATCCTCGAAAAAAGGTAGTGCCTCGGATATTGCAAGGATGACTAGAGCAGATGCTATCCTGATACACAGTCGCCAAACTCGCTCTTGATGTTTGCCTTTTCTTTCGATTTTCAGGCCATGCTCTATCTCCAACGCCATCTGCACCAAAAACAAAGGACCTGCAAACAGAACGTGGATTGTGATTGAGATGGTTGCCATTGCCGTCGGCCAAACTACAGATGTAGAATACAAAACAAGAAGCCTTTGTCAGTTTGCAATTAGCAATGGAAAAAGTTATATTATGAGTTTAATAAAGCCATTTGCACCTGCTGTGACAGAGCCATATGCTAGCATACTTACAGTCCGGAAAGTTTAACGTTATTGGAGATTTTGTTTGATTGCCATAGGCAGCGTAGCCCGTGGTTGCCATTACCAAGTATATTGCGACAATCACTGCCAACGACGCTGAAAATACCCTGTTAAACATTTGCGGCCTACGCATTCCTCCCTCAAGATGTGGAACGATGGTCGTGTTGATATAAGCAAACGACACGGATGTCAGCGCCATGGCAAATCCTCCAGGAATCACGCCATAATGAGATACGTTTCCCGTGTGAAGCACTGTATTTCCAGCGTGTATCTCGCCGTTTCTAATGGGGTAGGCACAGGATATGACAACAACGACAACAGTCGCAATAACCGAAGTGATGGTTCCAATAAGTCCCACTATCAGCGTCTCACCAAGCGTTTTTGCAAAAAGCGTTGGTGCACACATAATTGCCGAGGTTGCAACCATCAATACTCTTGAGCTGACATGTACATTTATCTGTGCAAACAGATGCGATATGTTGTTTGCTGACAGAATAACGTATATTCCTACTGATCCAATAATATTTACAAGGTTAAACACAGCAATCGTGTAGTAACCTGGCTTTCCAAATGCCTCAAGCCCAATATCGTGGTATCCGTCTATTCTTCCACCGCCCCTAATTATTTTAAACTGTGAAAGTTACTAAGCAATGTAAAATATGTGCCATTATACACGGTTATTGTCAAATTTGGCTAAATATACTTACGGCTTAAGATAAACGCATTTTATGGTAAGTGCAGCGGTTATAAATGACAGAGCAGCTGCAAATACAATAAACAAAATGCCAAACCATCCGCTCTGGTTTAGCGTATAGGAGAGTTGCAGAGACCCAACACCGACCGCAAGACATCTACACGGTAAAGTAGTGTGTTTGTTAGCTATTGAAAAGAAAATAATACTCAAGACCAAAAGTACTACAACGACATACTATTCCAAGCTTACATTATGTTTATAAAAGTGCTGACTGATGAGCATTTGCTTTGCACGTTGGAGCTGCTATTGAGAAGGTGAGATGAGCTCTCCTCGCTCAGGTTGCGATTACTATCGATGCTGCTTTTCTCTTTGAAGGATCTAGAGTCACTCTCGTGGTCTGAGGTCATATGTGCAATAATCGGTTCGGTAGACATAATTAGTACAACACCACACTTGCCAGTGTAATGATAGAATATATAATTTTATTGAGTGGAAAAGATGACATGTCATATCATTGGAATTTAGGAAAAAGAAGGCCACATGCAAGGAATATTAAGGAAAACTTTTTGTTGGGTTTTATATTCGTTGACAGGTTTTGCTATCATTAAGACACACCAAATACCTTCTAGTCTAACCTCTAGTCAAAGTACAGATATCTGTTTGAATGTGAATATGTGAAAAAAATGACTATTGTTTCTTTTGCTAGAACGTGATAATTGTGCATGGTACACGTTGAATCCATTCAGCCGCTATTAGATGTTACAACAACAACAGCAGCAGCAACAAGAAGCACAACTATCCTTATTGACTCGCATATGAAAAAAAGTGAAAAGGGGGCCGAAATAGTAGGCTGAAGAACAGAATCGTTTTGGTGAACATGCAAGGCAGAGCGCTTGTCCAATGCGCCACGCATCCAAAAAAAAAAAAAAGAAACTCTCCAAGAAGACTAAATCATGTTTCTCACATGGGCTCATTTCCACATGAAAGAAAAATGGCATGTTCAAAACGAAAACTTCCTCCCTACTTATACGCACTTTGAATAGTGCATAGTTAAAGAGTCGAGCCAGCCGGCACCACTTCCCGAAAGACCCATCCAGCCATAGCCGGCCGGTGGCTTCAGAATGTGTCTGCCGCCTCCGTTTCCGCCCTTCCATCCGCTGGAACGGCGCTTTGTAGTGACAAACTCCAAGCCGTCAATCCACCATCCAGACCGGACAATGATATGGTCCAAGTCGTCATCTGGCTCAATGTGCATGACATCTAGGTTGCCACCAAGGCATTTGCCCACCTGCTGCTTGGTGCCATCCTCCATAACGAACTTGACTCCGTCGATAAAGTTTCCAGAGTGGATTTCGATGGCCCGGAGTTTTGGATAGGATGATCTGATGGCCTTTGATGAGAAGCGAGCAGAGAACTTCTTTGAGTCCTTCATTGCTCCTTGGCCAAGCTGGTTTGCCTTGATCACAACATTTCCACTATTGTCGCGTTCATGAGGCTGTCTGATAAGCGCGTATGCGTCGTTGAAGTTAAACGTGCTGTTGGCGCGCGACGTCAGCACAAGCTCTATGTTATCTGAATCCTCCCAGCCTCCAGCCCAATGGCGCCACTTTTCCATTTCAATGACAACCCTCGGCGGAAAGTCGGTTACCTTCTCGCTTTGGTCGGCTGGCAGCGAGCCATTGCGTCTTTGCTCAAGGTTCTCTGTCGTGTACTCGCGGTGGATGCGGTATTTGCCATTGACCCAGATCTCGATCATCGTTATGCCGTTTTCGGATTGGATTTGCAGGCCTCCATCGAGGGGAAGTATGTCAAACCCGCCCTCGTCCAGCTCATTCGGATGCAGCGGCGGATCGCTAGGCAGACGCATGCAAGGGTGATGGCGCAGCCGGATAATGTCGGTGCGATGCCAGTGCGACCCAGCCTCGTCCCGCTGCCGCACAGGCCCTTTCCAGTTGGGAGCACGGGCCATGAACGTGCGGTTGTAGTCGTTGAAGCCGCGTAGCATGATCCCGGTTGGGGTATGCGCAAGCGTAAACATATGCCCGCACTCGTGCAAAAACGCGCCCATCCCAATGTTCGCAGCACGCCAGTACTCGCCACACTCATTGCAGTCGTTGACAAGATAGCGGGTGTCCGTTTTGGTCGTATCCAGCAGCTTTGTCGCAATCTCCTCGGCATTGGCAGGCCACGAGTGCGTTGTATGAGAGCCAAAGACACCTAAACGACGATCTCCGCCTCCACCGCCAAGCGCAGCATGTCCCAGAAGAACGCCCATCTGAGAGTCCCAGTGCGAATCGGCTATTAGACAGACAATATAATGTTTGCCCTTGAATGCACCGTAGTCGTTGAGTGCGTCGCCAACAACGCCAAATAGAGACTGGTCCGATTTACGCTTGTATCCTGGCGGCGGCTTCCACTGCTGAGCAAGCTCCTTGTCCTGGAGCTCAGCAACGCTAAGCTTGGACCTGATTACATGAATCCTGGCTGTCATCCTCTTGGCGTTATCGCGGGCCATTGTGTCTGGTTCGTAGTACTCCTCAAGGCGGAATGTGCGGCGCCCAAAGCCTTGTCTGTACAGCTGCTCGGCCATAAACGCCTGCCACATGTAAACACAGCAACGGAATTTACGAATAGCAGCATCAAGGTCGTTCACACCGGGACCACGTGCATCCGGCGGTGCGTCAAAGATGCCATTAGAGTCTCTGCCAAGCATGATGCTAAGAAGGAGCGGCGGCTTGTCCAAATGCGGGGCCATTTTCACATTAAGCTGGCCTCGACAGATGCATTCTTGGTTATGCAAGTACTCGAACTTTAGGCCGTTGTCGCCGTTCTCAAGCTCCGCAAGAACCTTAAAGTACCCGTCTACTGCTGGAAATGTCAGTGGAGGAAAGTATGGATGGCGGATAACCACTCTGTCGTCGTTCCCCTTGATTCCTGGGACCTGGCCATAGACGATCAGGAACCGCTGGTGAACAAGCTCGTCATTCTTTATGTTAAGGAATACCATATTCCTGTTGACAGAGTCGCCACTCTTGCCGTCCAGGATGTGGACTTGCGAACCATTGTCAACTTCAGGATTGATGTCGTGCTGGTCCAGCGGCAGTGGAACGCCCGGTGGCACATCAGCGGTGCGGATGTTCCTCATCTCGTTTGCAAGGCTTGGCGGGTTAGGAGGGCGAGCGTTCTCGGTCTGGTCTCTGCTCTTGTTATCCATCGTAGCTGGCGGGTAGGAAGGGGGATAGCTGGTTTGCGGACCCGATGGCGGATAGGGCTGAAAGCCATGGCCTGACGGAGGCGGATAGGGCGATTCAGAGGAAGCGGGAGGAAAGTAAAAACCTCCGGGACCCATGTCGCCGCCAGGAGGATAGCCTTGGCCAAAGGAGCCGGGAGCATAGGTGTTCTGAGCATGTGCTTGTTCGGGTGGGACCTGGCTTTGGTAGTTCTGGTTCTGGTTCTGGTATTGGTATTGCTGCTGCTGCTGCTGCTGGTAATTATGCCCTTGCGCTGGGTAACCTCTGTTCGAGCCGGACTGCTCTTGCTGGCCATGGTTGGACAGAGCCAGACTTTCGAGCTTTTCTTTTATTTTCTGAAAGTGATTCATTTTATAATGCTATTATTGTAAAAGTTGATTTTTGGAACTTTGAGGAGAGAGCAGAAGGTACTCTTTTCCGCTTGACCCAAGAAAAAAGAAAGCACGCATGGCTTGCGAGTAATTGGTGACGTAGAGCAAAGCTTTTCCCTGAGCTTCTGAAAAAGAATGAAATGACATTCTTCAGAAAACCCCACCGCCCTTACTATCGTCCAATCACAGAAAGCAGCGGCATAAGCGCTGCTCTGGTGGCCAGTAAGCCGCCGAAATAGCGGTTCAAGCCGTGCTGCTGGAGATGTTAATGGCGGAGACATGGCTATATATTAAATGTTTTTAATCCCCACACACAGTCAGAAGGTTATGCCAAAAAAAACCGGTGTTGTTCGTCTGCTGCTGTCTATCGTGGTTTAAAACATTGTTCTGCTGAGTTACTTTGTTTTAGTTGGCAGATGGCAGCATGTGTATGAAACGACAGCAACAAAATCCACGCATCACCACACATACACTGCTAAGACGAGCACGAGAGACATTGGCAAGAGTCTGAAGCCAGTGGTTTGGAAGCATGAGCAAGAGAAATTTTGTTAGTCAGCGTACCAACCCGCTTTTAGTGCTGGTGGATATGAAACCGCTTGCAAAAGCGTCTGTGCACAGCCCATGTGCTTTGTTTTGTATACGCCATGGCAGGCTTCGTATTTTTTATTTCTTTATTTCTTTCTTCACAGTACACAAGGGAACGAACGCCAGAAACCTTTGAGGATTTCACAACGTCTCTCATGAGAGATGGCTTGCCAGACTATATAAACAGAGAACAACACCCATTGTCAAGTTCGACCAAGTATCATCCATCCAACTATTGCACACTCTTTCCCCCAAACATTTGTGACCTACATACTCATAACCAAAAGAACTACACGAACATTTCGCATTATAGCATTCAATAACCTGTTCACCAACATACAAAATGCTCAGCAACATTAGCATCAAAATCGACTCCATGCTCGTTCTTCTCGCGGCCGCCGCGGTGGTCACCGCCCAGCCAGGATGGGTAGGATACGAGAACGCACAGGCCGTCGCCAACATGCCAATGGCTCAGCCGTACATGCGCGGCAAGATGCTTGCTGCTGCTGGCGGCAAGTACGAGGCATACGAGAGCGTGGAGCCATCATCCGAGACCACCGAGGAATACAGCACGCCCATCTACTCTGCCGAGTCGTACACGAGCGAGGAGGTCGAGCCATCCTCCGAGGTCCCCGAGCCCACCTACCCTGTCTACCAGGGCGTCGAGCCATCCGAGACCCAGACCTGTCCCTACGTCGAGCCAAGCACCGTGACCGTCACCGATACGGAGACCGTCACCCACCCTGCCCCGCCCGCGGTTACCGTGACTTCCATTGCGACCGTCACCGTCACCGATCGCTACACCTCCACCGTCACCGTCAATGACACCGTCACTGTCACCTCTACCGTCACAAAGGAGGTTGCTCCCACATACGAGACCAAGCCTGCCTACGAGGCCCCCAAGCCAAGCTACGAGGCCCCCAAGCCAAGCTACGAGGCCCCCAAGCCGAGCTACGAAGCCCCTGCGCCGAGCTACGAGGCTCCCGCACCAAGCTACGAGGCTCCTGCACCAAGCTACGAAGCCCCCAAGCCCGCTTATGAGGCCCCCAAGCCCGCTTACGAGGCTCCCAAGCCTGCCTACGAGGCCCCCAAGCCCGCTTACGGTGGTGCTGCTCCAGCAGCCTACCAGGCCACAGCAGCGCCCGCCGGCTACGAGGCCGACCAGGCACCATACGCCAAGTACGCCCACGGCATCAAGCGCGCCTCGGCTGGTAATGCGTCGGGTGTCTCGTGGCTGGCAAAGATGCGCAACGCAAAGGCTGCCAACAAGGATCTCGGCATTGATCTGAGAAACAAGAACGCCTTCTAAAACCTCAAACGGTAGATTGATCATTACGACCTTTTCGGTGAGCGGGGGATTCCTAATTCCGGCTCGTTTTCTATTGCATTTCCAATCAACTAATTAATCAATCACAACCCCCTTATCTCAATTGCGCATTTGGGCAAAATATGAAAAGGAGATTGCTTGTTTTGGTCGACATATTTTTGTTTTGTCCTCCCTTTGCACCTCGCAATTTTTTAACATCTTTGCTAGCGTTGTTTTTCTTTTCTCATATAGGTTTTTTTTATTTGACATGGAGAAGAGAGGGCCTTTGGTCTTTCCTTTGCAGTTAGACAATCCTAGTGGACGACGGCTGACGCTGGAGGAAACCATAGATGTACTTATTCGTTTGAGGTCCATGATTGAAGCCGTTAGTGATAAAGATAATAAAGATAAAAATTCAACAGAAAACAACAGTACAGAAGAGAAAGAAGCCTATTGGGATGAGTGGGGCAATCTCGACAGTGAAGCAGAACGCGTGAGTTGTAAAAAGTGGATAGCACATGTAGCAAAAATGTCGACTGAACGCTGGCTGGACATCCCGTTAGATGCAGCAAAGTGGGAGCCCGTTATGGAACTAGCATACGACATGCTAGCTCTCCTTGATGGAAGTTGTTTGCCTGAGCATAGCTACAAACACATTGCGCTATGGAATGGGGATGGATCAAGGATTACAAAGGGCGACGGCGGTATTTATGTTCAGGAGGTTGGGTTTGAGCAAGCAGATATTGGCGGAGAGACATGGGGCTCGTCGGTCTTGCTTGCGCGAAGAATGGCTCGCAAGGCAGTTGATGTTTCTGGACATCGGCGCTGCATAGAATTAGGGTGTGGCACAGGACTGGTTGGGTTTACGGTTGCACACATTTTCGCAGAGTCCGCTGATGGCTGCTTGAATGACACGGACAAAGACGGCAAGACCGTGGTGATGACGGATTATCTTCCAACAATAATGAAGGCGGTTGATGCTGGCGCTCAAAAGAATGGACTGCTTGAGACGGGAATTATCAAGCCAATGCTCTTGGACTGGTTTGAAATAGCTGAGCAGGCACGTTTAATCAAGGACAGAGAGCATGTTCCCATTCCGCAGACGCATTATCTGGATGGGGCGCAGATCGACAATCTGGCAGCTAACAGCGCCAATGATTATGCCAGCACTGACGTTGCCAGACTCGACCCGGTAAACAGCAAGGGATCATTTGACCTGGTTGTTGCCGCAGACATCCTTTATGAGATCGAACATTGTCTTGTCATTCCGCGACTTGTTGACTTTCTTCTCGCACCGCCTCCAAGTTATAATGCCTGTAATCGCTATTCAGAGCCTGCGTCCAAATTCATTGTGACCGTATCATTACGCAAGACGCACTGGGCCGAGGTTGCCGCCTTTGAGGCCGAGATGGCCAAAATCCCTGACCTTGTGCTTGTTTCGCGAGAAGATTCCTCCATATGCGGCGACCTGGCAAGGTGGATGAAGGCTCCTGGCAACACACATGCCAGCAATGAATGGTCGGCGGACATGTGTGCTGACGTCCAAAGAGCTATGGAGCAAGATGGTGATGAAACCAATGATGGTCCAAAGCAGTACCGCACCTATGTTTTTGAGCGACGCAGTTCCTCAGATCAGCTAGAAAAGCGCCACCCATGAAAAAAGGAAGGCATTGAGCATCTTGACAACAATCAGACAGCGATTGTAGCCAGTTTAGTGCTTCTGTTTTGGATTATTTGTAGCCATTCCACTGTGTGCGCAAACAAAGGCTTTTTGGGATATGTGGATGTGCGAGGCGCACTCCAGTACAAATAGCATAGGCGACATCAAAACAGAGCTTTTTGTGAACAAGAAAACGAACAGCAGCTGCATTTGCTGCCGGGCTCTGCTGTGTTGCGGATCACCCTGGCTTTCAGCGTTTCCGTTTCCTCCTCACTGAACATGCACGCATTGCTACAACTTTTCTGATCTTTTTCATCCCCTCTTTTTTTTCGCTGCAGCCTATTTGTCATACCTTGTTGGAAAGTAGGGATCAAGTGTTGTATCTCAATCTGCTCTCCGTCTTCTCTCTCTTCCCTTTCTTTGCTACTACTATACATGCATGTCTGGGCATTTACCTCTGGTATTATATTGTTTGAATTTGAACTATTTGTATTCTGTGTACGCTTATTTTACGTTGGCTATTTATTACGATTCCTCCCCTTGTTGCATTTCAAAAGAATTACTTGTTTCGCACTGTGGTCTTGCTCTATCGGACGCCTAATATTCACACAGCCAGGCAGCCTTCGAGCCCTACCAGCAATAATGGCGGTGGTAACGCGCAGCCGTGACGTGGGCAACCACAGAAAACTTGTGGTGCCCGTAGCACCAGAAGCCGCGATAGAGGAGCAGCCCCAGCAGCAGCGGCGCCGCATACACATTCCGAAGCGCAAGATCAAAGACGGTACGTTTTGGCAAAAAGTATTTCTTGTAGACCAAATATCGTTGTGCGGCTTGATCTTTAGAAAAAAAGAGCTGATGCCCTATGCCATACTCCAAGATGCTATTTTGATTCTGCTGCAATTGCAGCAGTCCTAGCCAGCGCATGTGACGCCTCTGGCAGCAATCCCCCCTAGATGTGAATAAGAGGCCAGCTGTTCCTCTCATTCTAATCCTTACGGCTGAATAAAGGGAGCTTTTAGTTACTTTTGTACTGCGGTCTTTTCTTCTCAAAAGCAGCAAGAACATATTTTAATGAGCGAGTCAAGCAGCTGGTAGAAAGGCATGCATGACATCCAAATGATCGACAACCAGCAGCCAAAGCAGTATTTGCTGCGTTTTTTTTTCTTGGAAAGAGTGAGCGCCCCCACGGCCTGGCGACTCTGTTGCTTTGGTATTTCTCAGGCTGGTTATTTTAGCACGCTTGGGAAACTTTCCGGGGCTGAGCAGTAGCCGGTTGTCGACGTCCAGAAGAAACGGCTTTCTCGACCATTGCTTTGTACTCTTTCCGTCTCTCTTCTCATGATATTTTGCTACTTTCCATTACTCTATTTGCTTTTCTGCTGCTTGGGATAAGCATTGTGCAGACCACGGCCCGCAGAGATTTCGGCTATAATACGGCAACTGAAAGAGTGAAAACCAGCACAAGAAACCGTGCAGCTTCAACTGTTAGACAAGAGAACATTCATTCTTCTGCGCGCTTTGACACCACGCCTGCCGTATTATTCTCTTCCCCCCTGTCTGCAAGCCGCACTTTTGCCACGCCCTTCAGCCTGACCTTTTCTATTTTTCCTCATTCTTCTTTACATCTCAGGTGAAAAGGTTCAGGTGGACAAACCAGCAGACAAAAAGCAGCAGCAGACAGCGACAGAAATAGCAACATCAGCGGCAGCAGCGGCAGCAGCAGAGTTCCCTTGACTGTCACTGCTTTCTTCTCTTCTCTCTCCACTCCTACTTCTTAATTATTATTGTTATGCGGCAATAGCCAAGTTGCCAGCCTCCTTTTCATGCCATCGTCATATTATCCACTCTTTAAATGAAGCATTTCTTCCCCGCCATCATACTTCCTAGAATCCAGATCTAGTATTTTCTTGCGTGCCTTCTTATTTGCCAACCCAAAAGAAAAAATCCAGACATATCTGCTGACTGGCCACAGTCGCCGCTCTATTGTAGCACTCATTCTCCTTTGAACTTTATTTTATTTTATTTTATTTTGTAAAAGGAAGCAGGGGCCTATCTGTTCTTTCTCCTTTTTCCTTGTGTTCGTTCTTTTCTCTCTCTCCCTTTTCGTTACTTTAGTTTCGCTTGTAATTTTCTTCTACTCGCATTGTTCTCTTTTCGTCTGAGTGCAGTCAATGCGAGCCCCCATTATACCCTCTTTCCCCAAATGCACATAATCTCCTCGATTAAGAGCCATGTCGCGTCAGTAGCAACAGCAGCAGCAACAGCAGCATCATCGCCATCATCAGCAGCACAGACAGCATCATCATCGTCGACAGCAGCCGCAACAGAAGGTCCGTCGGGATCAAACACCAGCGTTAACACTGCGTCAACCAGCAATACAGGGCTCAGCAGTGCCGTTGGCAAGAAGGATCAGGCGGGTATCTCCTGGTCGATTCGGGGTGCTCTTTCAGGAATAAACACGAAGCCAAAATATAAGCGCCAGCCATGTCCCTCGATATCCATCGAGACAAAAGATATATCTTGGCCGATTGGCAGTGGAGATAGGAGCAGCCCCCGTTCTTCTGAATACGATATCCTAAGCCCTGGCGACCTGAGAAGCCCATCCCAGCCGCGACATAGCTATTCCGTGGAGTCTCGTAGTGGCCTTGTTGCTGCGAGTTCCCCTGCTACCGACACAAATTCCCGTCCATATCCAAAGTCAGCGAACGAATGCGGTGATGCTAAATTTCCACTACCCCGCCGTCGTAATGATATGCTTTACAGAACCCCTGCTGCTGTCGCTCCTGTTGCTGCTTCTCGCTCGCGCAGAAGTGGCTCTGCAGATGGTATAGATTCCTCCTCCTCTCCTACCTCCTCCTTTTACATTACCTCTGTTCTTCCAGCTGCCAATTCTCGCCGGCTGCGGAGCGACAGCCCATCACCTGGCACGCCGTCTTCCACATTTTCCTTTGTTGATGTGCAACAGCCCTTGTCACCGCTTGCGTCTCCCATCCATGTGCAATCAGGATATACTGGGCGAGTCCGCAGAGCAGGCACATTAACTGGTGCTCGCTACCAACAATCGGCTAACTCGTTTAACATGTCGCAATCCACCATTTCTACTGTAGTATCGTCCACCTCGTCTGGGGTGTTTGCAATTTCAACACGGCCAATGAGCGCCGACAGTGCGATCTCGGCAAGGAGCAAAGGAAGCTCAGGGCCAAAGCTTTCGCCAAAAAAGGAAGCCACAGCCGACGACGACGAGCTGCGTGGCCCACCACCCCGTGACGACTGGGACGTTGTTCTTGATCGAATCAGGGAATACAGAGCCACGCATGAAGCCCCTGTCGATACTGTTGGCTGTGAGGCCCTGACTGAGGAGGAAAAGGATCCAAAGTTGAGGCGGTTCCGCTCGCTTATCTCGCTGATGCTTTCGGCTCAAACCAAGGACGAGATCACGGCAGATGCCGTGCGCACCCTGTCTCAGCGACTTTCTGGCGGACTGACACCAAAGTCTCTTAGCGAAGCGCCCATCGATATGATCCATGAATGCATCAGACGCGTTGGCTTCTGGCAACGCAAGGCAAACTATATAAAAGAGGCCGCACGCACATGTTTGGAGCAATACGACAGCGACATCCCACGCACTGTGCCGCAGCTGCTGTCGCTGCCTGGTGTCGGACCTAAGATGGCGTACTTGGCAATGCATGCAGCGTGGCAAGACACGCAAGGGATCGGAGTGGACACACATGTGTTGCGGCTTACGCACCGCCTTGGATGGGTGAGCGACGCAGCAAAGTCGCCTGAAGCTACACGCCATTCTCTCGAGTCGTGGATGCCAAAGTCGTTGTGGCGCGAGCTAAACCCTTTGCTAGTTGGTCTGGGACAAACGGTTTGTCGGGCTATTGGGCCCAAGTGCAACGAGTGCCCGGTCATCCACCACTGCCCAAGCTCCCAAGCCAAGGGAGGAGGCGGAGCTAGGCGCGGCAGCAGGTTGCGGGACACGGATCAATTGTCGCAGGACACGATGTTTGGCGATCAGTCGCAGCTTGGCGAAGTGGATGTTGAGGATCTGGCGAGCATGGTGCGTGGCGCCGAACAGGCAGTGCGGTCGCGGAAGAATGGTGCTGGTCGCCAGCGTAAGCACGATGCCTCCGCAATCAAGGCTGAATTCCCGGTGATCCCCGACTCGCCGTCTAGCAAACCGCCAAACAAGCTGGATGAAAGAGCCATCCGCGCAAGAGCCCGCTCTCGTGCAAGCAGCTGTCTAAATCCGGGCGTGAAAAGCGATGACGAAGGCATAAAGAAGAGACCGCCGGTGCCTGTCACCTCCCACTACTTTATGCGCTCACGTTCAAACGCTGCAAGCGAGGAAGTGCGTCCAGAGGCCAAAACCGACTCTGTCCGCAGCGCCCGTGCAAAGGCCACTGCCAAAAAGCTCTACTCTCGCCGACTTAGCAAGTCCGATATGCAGTGGGCCCTGGGCGAGGACTGGGACCCAGAGGATGATAACTCGTCGCTTTCGTCGCTTAGTGATATTGAACTTGCGCAGGAGCCGAAAGAAGAGTGCGAGAAAGACGATTCAAACACACTGGCATATTCAGAGTCTGAAAAGACAAGCAATTGAGACTAGCCAAGTTGAGAGTGCGTCGAGTATGTAAAAAAAGTATTATTGTTTTCTGTTTTGTTGAAGGTGCGCGCCTTTGTTCCGCAAGGTCTTTTTGAGGAGGAGCTCATTTCTCCCCTTGTCCAATATTTTTGCAAAATATAAACCGTAGAAGAAGAAAACCAACATTGTTAGAGGTGAATAATAATTCGAGTCATGCCATGCATTTTTAATTCCTTTGTGCTTGTATTTCCTGACAGCTCTTGCAGCTCCTTGGCGGCGTCCATTGTCTGACGAAAATAGAACGGGCACAACCACTGCATGTATTAATGGTTCATTAAGCAAGGTGAGCTGAGTGAGAAGCTGAAAACCCTCCGTTGACTTTTGCCATCTTTCTTCCTTTGCTATACATGGCCAAACACAAGAAAGAGAAATGTGAAAAGACAGGGCCCTTGCAAGTGAGATCAGCAAACCTCGGTTACATAGCCTGAAAACGTCAGCAAGGACCACGCATTGTATAGTGCGTCTTTATTGTTCCTGGTTCATTGGCCGCGTTGCAGAGACAAATTGTGCACTGCCCTGTAGCGTGCAATAGATCTATAAATAATTTCTTTTGCCAAGGAAGCCAAGAAGAACTGAGAATTGGAATATGTACTTTGGTTATGTTGGTTATTCCCAATGATTGTTGAATAATGTCGAGCAACTGACCAAACCAAAAAAACCATTATTCTGGTTCATGCATGTGTAATATACCAGCAAACAATTGCTGGACATATTAATTACATGTTCCACGTTATGCGTGAATTATACAGCAAGTACGGAAAATAGTGGGATATGACATTCCAGGGGCCGTAGATATGAAGGTGCGCCAACATGCTCTGAATCCCCCAGGTATATAAGCCAGCACCATCTCTCTATCTCGCAGCATTGATACATTCCTATCATCAACACATTGAACACATACTCCCCAACAGACCAACCAACCAGCCAACCGTCATACAGTTTTATCGTTTGTCCTTGCAGAAACACACACACACGCAAGCTCCCCATTCCCCTCTCTCAACCCCTTCCCAAGCCAACAAGCCAACCTCGATAAACCATGAAGCTCGCTCTCTCTTTCATTGCCCTGGCCGCCGTTGCCGCTGCCTTGCCTTCGAACGGCTACCAGGCAAACCCCCTGCCTCCCAGCCCTTACTCCAATGGTGCCCCGCCAGCTTGGAATCCATACAATAACGGTGCGCCAGGCGGCAACTACCATTCAAACCCCTCTCATCCTGGCCCTGGTGGTTACCAGGACAACAATAACAGCTGTGATGAAGATAGTGGCCATAACGCTGGAGACGAGGGTGATAACGATGGTAACAAAGGCCATTACAGAGACAATGGCAACGATAACGACAATGACAACGACAATGATCATGGCAAGGGAGACGATCACGACAGTGACCACGAAGGCGATCGTGATGGCGATCACGACGGCCACCACAAGGGTGGCCATGGTGGCCCGTCTTCTGGATACTCAGCAGTCCCGCCGCCAGTCACTCAGCCCAGCTACTCTGCTCCACCGACCTCACCTCCCGTTACCCCGCCCAGCTACTCCGCTCCACCGACCTCACCGCCGATTACTCCGCCAAGCTATTCAGCTCCACCAACCCCACAGCCAAACTACTCTTCAGCGCCCACACCCCCGTCGCAATATAACGCCGTTCCTCCTACAATCCCCCCTCCTCCTCATTACTAATATGCCAGTGCCAACATTGTGCTGATTACTAACGCAAGAGCAGGTTTACATCCTAGTTCCCTTACTCTACAAGCCATGCTATCAGATTGATTTAGCACGTCGACATATTAAGAAATAAACATAACTAGCGAAAAACCTAACAATTGAGAAATCGATGTTGCAGAAGCTTACTAATATGGCAATTGCCAATAAGCAACGTACCACAAGTCCTGATAACAGTTTTTCCTGCAAGTCGCCAGTCATGGGGACAGGGTTTTTGGTTGACGTAAGCGGTCGTTTTTACATTAGTAATGTGGCAAAGAGAAGAAGACGTGTCTGGATTACGTTCTCTATCTACAATTACTAACACCGTTTTAAGCTTGAGTTTGTAATCCACAGATGGAGATAGTGTGCAGTATTTCGATTTCCTCACTTGGGAATATGTATCATGCGCCCACCGACTTGTAGAATTGTGGATGGGCCGTGTTGGGTATAAATAAGTCGATGTTTTCCTGGGTGTTTCAACCTTCAACGCCAATGATACACACAACACATTACATACTTTGAATCCAATCGTCAGCACCACTAATAATCACAAGCTCCCTTTCTGTTTAATACATTATACTATCGAGCAGCTTTTAATCAAAATGACCCAGACTGTTGCAATCATCGGTGCCACCGGTCTCCAAGGCGGCAGCGTCTTGCGCGCACTGCACGCAACCGGGAAATACAAGCTTGTTGCTGTGACGCGCGACGCTTC
>JANBOK010000299.1:0-17099 GCA_027595805.1 Coemansia sp. Benny D160-2 | reverse complement strand
AAAATATCGTAGATTCAGTCAATTTAGTTCTATAATAAAAAGAAGACAAAGACAAAGGTGAAAGGAAAAGAGAGAAAAGGGGGGAGAGAAGAGTTGCCAAAGACACGCTGATTTTCTAATCTTCCTTTTTATGCGCGAGTTGTCTGTTTTTTTCCTAGTCTGCCAGAACCTCGCATTAAAAGCCAAAGAGCTATTGTCGTTGATTGAAAAATATAAAATGAAATGAAAAAGGCGGTGAATAAAATAGATGGATGGGACAGTTATGCTACGACGCTTCGCTTGCTGAGCAGCGTCACAACCATGGGGCTTACATGAAATACATGGTGGTATCGAGGCGCGTGTTGATTTTGATGAGCTTTGTAGCGCCAGAAGCATCGGTGGCAGCCCGGGATCCAACGGCAGTGCCGGCGGTGTAGTACTCGCTCATCGATGTGCTTGCGTCGTCAAACTCGGTGCCCATCTCAACCAGATGGCAGCGCGCACGGTCGGCCACGCGATGGGCGTAGTACACAGGCGGCACAAGCGAGACGGAACGGGTGCAGATGGCGTAGGTGAAGCAGAGGCTGTAAGTGAGCTGCTGGAGCTCGTCAGCAGTGAAACCGACGTCGTTGTGCAGAACAACGTAGTGTGTTGGCCTGGACGTGCCCTGGATGGCAGCATGCGAAAACAGATAAAAGTCAAAGTACGGCGCCAGGGTGACCGAGCGATCAATAACTGTTCCGGGAACGCAGTTGCCTGTGCGGTCGCCATCCCGACTCGTTAACGGATAGAAGCGCGTGTTGTGGCGCTTGAGCACGGCAATGAACGTGACCTCGGGCTTGTAGCCGGCCTCAACCGACGAGCAGGCACGCAGAATCTCGGTCAGCTCGCGATCTCTCGTCTGAGGAAACTGCGTCTCGCTGATGCCGTCGCGGTAAAACACAATGTGGCGCGGCTTGACCTTGGTGTTGCTGAAGAAAAGCCTGAGATGGCGCTGCACAGCCTCCATCAGCAGCTTCACAAGCTCCTGGCGCGACGGGAGCTGGATCAGCGTTGCCGCGTAGCGCAGTCCCATCAGATCGGTGGAGCCAACAACAGATGCAATCGAGGGCTTGCCGTGCTCGCCGGGCGCCGGATGGGTCACGTCGCAGCCCATAACAAGCGTGGGCTTGCTGTGGAGCATCTTTTGCAGGTTCTGGCCAACAAGGCTCTGGTTTGTTCCGCCCATCTTGGCGTTGATCTTCAGACACAGGTTGGCGCAGTACTGCGCGTTTGCGTTCTGCACATGCTTCGCCTGCATGCACTGGCTCTGCACGCCAAGCGTCGTGTACGCGCAGTTCTTGACGGTCTGGTACACCTGCGCATTTGTCGTAGGCAGAATCACCAGAAGCAGCTGCGGCGCATCACCGGGACGCAGTCTGATGCTGTCGCACGCCTTCTTCATCTCTCTGCCAATGTCTGCATTCGGGTTGCCATAGACGATCGGTGGCTGCGGGTGGTTGATGCGGTACCCGGTCTGGTTGCAGATCCGGACTAACGTTGTGACAAAGTTCTGCACCCGGCCTTCCGCCATGTAGCTGCGATTCGCAAGCACAAGCACCGCCCAGTAGTCAAGCGGTTTGCCAGATGTTGTCACCTGCTTGTCGCGCATGTTCCACGCGCCAGAGCTGGGCGCAAGCGACGGCTCGCGGGACCTTGATCCGTACGTGATTGTCGGCGTTGGCAGCACGCGCGCTTCAACCTCGGCAAGCCTGTTCGGAATCTCCATGCCAAACGCCTTGACCACAGGCGAGGTGCCGATGCCAAGGTTGCTTATCGCCTGGTTGATGCGCGACATGTTCTCGCTCGGCTTCTGGCACGCAAACTTGACCATGTCCGCCGTCTGCTTGTCGTCCAGCTTGCCCTTGTAGCGCTGGTTCTCTCCAATATCGCACAGCTCAATCGGGAACACTGCGTTCTTTCTCCCAACAAGCCCTGGAAGAAATGGGTAATTGAGCTTAATATTGTAGCGGCGCTGGTAGTACTTTTCAATTGTCACCATCTCCGTCTTGCCTTCCTGCGTAGGATCCTCCCATTCAAACGACTCCTTGTCTAGCGGCTTTGTGGTCATGCCCTTGACCGAGAACTTGCGCTTGCCCTGGATGCCTCGGTGCTTGAGATAGAGAACGACGCCGCGCAGATACGACCCAATTGTGCGCACCATCTGCGGCGAGAGCCCACCACGCACCTGGTTGACGTCTCTCAGCTCCAGAATGTTGATTATCGCCTCCAGAAGAGATCCCGGGGTGTACATGGCAGTGACCGCCGTGTTGATGTTTAGGAAGAGCCGTTCGATTCCAGGCCGGACACTGAAGGAAAACCCACGCCAAAGCTCAAGTCCCCCAGACGTTGGCAGGGCCTGCGTGCGTGTGAAGAACGAGCGGTTAAAGCCAACCATCTGCGATCGAACCACAGACCCAACCGCAAGATCAAGCGCAGTCAGTGCCGGCTGAATGTCAGCAACCCCGGCGCTGGACTTGCCTTTTATGAACTCTGTCAGAATCGTCGTGTTGATTACTGCCACCTCGCGAATGTGGATGACAAACTTTTCCGAACGTCCCGACTCTGTGTACGACACATCAAGCACCAGCTCCTCATTCGAGCTGCATATCGGCGACGGCGCATAGGCGATCTTGCGTGCGTCGTACACCAGAGGAATGCCCTTGAGCTTGGTTGTGCGGTGTGTGCGCATCGCCTGGTCAAACACGCTGCGCATGAACTCGGGTGCCGGAAGCTTCTTGAACACTCCGCGCTCTGGAACCAGATCCACATCGTACTGGTAGATGTTCTGCTCCGGGTACTTTTTCAGCTCAATCATGTTGACGTTGACCTTCAGCTTTCTGCCCATCGACCCGTACTGTTTCACATACGTGGTCCCGGGAGAAGACGACGACTCCCCTCGCTGGCTCATAGCTATAGAAAGGACTCTCTGAGGAGGAGGAGGAGGAGGAGGAAAAGAGTTGAGATATAAGACAACTGTTTTTATGAGACAATAGCAATAAATTAAAATAATAATAATAATTAGAGTGAGGGTGCTGTGCGGAGAAGCAAGGAATGGAGGAGGAACGTCCCAATCTGTTTATTTTACGCTTTCGCTTCCGTGGGCAATGACCAAAACACCCCCCACTCCTTTTATACAAGCAGCTTTCTTCTCTTCAAACCAATCAATATTCGAGACTCCGCTCTAAAGGTTTTACTTTTGCAAATAAAAAATACAACGGATCCTGCAAACATTTTCTTCTCTGCTATACACATCTATTGTGTGATGTAAAAGCGCACATTGATCAAATGAAGCGCTCTGCAGCCCAGCAGCGTTTGCCATCAAAATGCAACAATAGCACCACATCCTGGCTTGAATTTTTCCTTCCTTTTTACTTTGACCCTCACAGAATAGACACCCAAAAATAATACCCGTTCCTCTGTTTCTCTTGTTCGTTTGCTGGCACAAAACTTGTCCATTTGCAGCAATAATTCATAAACTGTCGGCACGGCATTGTTGCCAGCCTTAATTGCCTCGCACAATAGGGAACATTTAGCACCAAACTTTTCAAAGCCACTCTAGCTAGCCTTTGATGTGGCTCTCCGGATGTCTATTCTACATTTTGCAGACTGTGAACACACCTTATTGGACAAACCATCCAAGCCAAACACAATGTGGATAGATGAAAGACAAGCGGTGTTTTAAAAAAAGAATTGAAAAGCACTGATCAAAAGATATCTGGTATTTGATCCAGAAGAGCTGGATCTGCATAGCCCTATGGCCACCCTCGCAGCGCTTTTGCACGGGTTGGTCAAGCAGACGCCAATTATTTGTCTTTGCGCGTCTCCTTCTCCTCCTTCTCAGTCTCCTTCTTGGTCTCCTTCTTCTTGCTGTTTGACGACTCAGAGTCGGATGCCGAGTCGTTGCCGCTGCTTGCGCCAGCCTGGGCGTCCTCAGTGATCTCGCTGCTGGCGTTGGCATTAGCATTGGCATTGCCACCACCGAGCGCAGCGAACGGGTTTGCAGGGAGCCAGGGGCGCTTCAGATCATCGGCCGCAGGCTTGCCCAGAATGTGGATCTGGAACAACGGGTTCTTGTACATGTTGAGCAGCGGAAGCAGGGTCTGCAGAATAAGCGGCTGGATGTAGCCGAACTTGAAATGCATGAAAACAACAATACCAACGGTAAGCAGGGTTGACTTCTGCAGCTTGGCAATCTCCGCAAGATCGTGCTTCACGTTCGTGGTGACAATGCGCTCGCCCTGGTTCCCAGGCGTCGCATCGTCGTACTCGAGCGCCGTGGTGTCGTTCTTCCTGGTGACCATGTTCTTCAGATGGTAGGTGAATCCGACCATCAGCGCCGTTGCAATACCGTAGATGCTGCGAATCAGAACCATGTACTGGGGATCCTCAAGCCCGGCTTTCTTCACAATGTGCATTGTGCCAAAGATGATTGCCATCTGCATTATCTACAGGGCCGGAAGACAGGTTTTGGTAACAGTTTGTGTCAGAAGATATTAGTGTGCATTCGCTGTAACAAGCTAGACCCCCAAGGCAAACGTGGGATTTCAGAAATGAGCTGCTGCGTGTATGAAACATTACCTGGTCTTGCATTCCCGCCATCCTGAGTTTATTTCGTCCAATGGAGCTAGCGGCTGTGTAGTAGCGACGTGCAGGGTCTTGTGTCTAAAGAGTGTAAAAGCGAATGGCGCGTCCAGAAAAATGGTACAGACTGCTTTTTTTTGCAACCACTACGAATAAGTATAAAAGAAAAATGAAATTTGAAACGAATAGCTGGAATAAAAGAAAGAAAAGAAAGAGAGAGAAACAAGCAATTTCCTACTTTTTGATTGTGTCCAGGCTCTGCGATTTTTTCTTTCGCATTGTCGCAACGCGTACACACTTTTTATTCGTCTTTTTTAAGCTTTTTATCTTTTGGTGCTGGACGCCGGTGATACGCTGAAATCCCCCAGCGTCTCTTCTGGATCTCTTTGCCTTTTGCGGCTAAAGCTCTCATTTCACAAAGGATCGTTCCTCCTACTGTCGATACCACCGCTTTATCTTCTCACACTAAAAAGGAACCTGGATTTCCTTTATTCTTTTTCTGGCACAGCCACAGTATACAACCAGCAAACGCAAGTTTCCCTAGGAGAAAGAGACAGTAGCAGTGCCATTGCTGCTCTCTGCAAGTACGGGTGGTTCAGACCGCGCAAAGGCAATACACGTAAAACACTCCAGTAGTGGACTCAAATGAAGATATCTTTGCATTAAAAGAGAAAACCTGGAAATAGATCTTGTGAAAGGAGCACTATTTAGATAGAGCGCACAAAATATGTTAAAACTACAATGCACATTTTTCAACAGTCCACCTGAACATCTTGTCAATTATGACGACGCTTGGCTTTGTGTGGATAAGACTGTCAGTACAGCTGTCAACTCCAGCAAAATGTTAGTTGAGATCTCTGCAATCCAACAGGGTCAAGAGCTGTGGCTGAGCTCACGATGAAATACCGGGGGATCTTGAGGTACCAACGTTATTAAAAGCAATGTTTTATATTATGCAGAGCATAGAAACACTAGATGTTGGCAGTGGGTTTGTATAGCACCAAATCAAACACATATCGTTTGTAATATCTCTATTTTAGTTTAATGTAATATATTACTCTTATAGCTCCGACAGTGCTACTGAAAAGGGGGAGACGCTACAGCTTGGATATGCCATTCTCTAGGCAAGGAATGAAAACACCTTTCTGTCATCGGCAACATGCGACTGCAGGTTAGGATAGGCATAGACATTTGAGATCACCTTGGTCACCTCGGGAGTCAACATGGTCTTAAATTGAGCTGCATACTCTGGGGCTTTCAGCTCGCAGAAGGTCACAAAGTGCCTGAAGAAGGCATAGATGAAGAAGTCAATGTAGGTCAATCCGCTGCTTCCAGGGGTGATGCTGCTGCCGTTGGTTGTCAGACTCTCCGGAAGGACTTCCTTAAGCTTTGCAATAAGCTCATTGATCTTCTCCTTTGAGTTTGTGTTCACGCCCTGGATTTCCTGCACAATAAGGGGAATGATATCGGCAATCCGGTCGTGTAGCTGCTCCTGGTGGGCTGTCTTCTTGGGATCCGGCGGGAAAAACCCAAGGCTGCGGGCAAGGTAGCGATCGATGGCTCCGGATTCGGTTAGAGCAAAATCGGGGCTTCCATCCGAGCTCTTCTCAATCAGCACGGGAAGACGGCCAAATGGCTGGTTTGGCTTCTCTTGCGGCCATTTGGGGTTCTCCTCGGTCCAGCTGGACTTTGACGCATTCAGCATCAGAATGGCTGTCTCGCCCAGACCCGTGTTCTTGAGATGGCGGAGGATATACGATGGCTTGGCGGCGGCTGACATGGTTAGAGATAGGTTAATGGATAGTGTTGCTGGCTTGTTGGCTATGGTGCCTTTGGTTATGGATGATGCTGAGATACAGGGTGTAGTGAATATGTTGCGGTCGTGGTCGTGGTCGTGGGCTGCTTGATTGTGAAGAGAACCTCAAAACCTTCTAGATCGTTTCATCCCTTTTATATGCTTCGCTCGAGTAGAATGAGTAAGTCAGCAATAACAGTCCTAAATGTGGTTCTAAAAGAATAGTTTGTTAGTGTTGCGTTACAAAAGAAAGCAGCTAATCCTTTGCATACGGAAACGCGGAGTACGTTATGTATTATCTGCATCCATTCCAAATATAAGTTTTAGGAGAAATAGTGCTACTCACACTACTAAAGTGGTAGCGTAGATGTCCATCGAACACCTCTTTGTAATTAGAGAGTGCTAAAGACACGGCACATGGTTTATGATAATCTCCATTCAAAGAAATGGAGTTGCGCTCTGTTCAGCAACATTACAAAACAAATAGAAAACCCCAGTCCTGGAGTTTCAATGGCAAAATTCTATAATGATACGCAGTCATTGTCAGCAAAGAAGGGACGGTTTCTTTTTTAGGACTGCGTCTTTGGCAGACACACCGTCTAAATAGTAGATCGTTGTTTTCCATCTTCATCCAAATCACT
Source organism: Coemansia sp. Benny D160-2 (assembly GCA_027595805.1). Classification (NCBI taxonomy): domain Eukaryota; kingdom Fungi; phylum Kickxellomycota; class Kickxellomycetes; order Kickxellales; family Kickxellaceae; genus Coemansia; species Coemansia sp. Benny D160-2. The sequence goes on along the minus strand of JANBOK010000299.1, from coordinate 10,061 downwards.
ACAGAAAGATCTCATGCATCTCATACTCTGCAAATGACCGGCCGGTGATAGAAGATCCAATGCGTTGGAGATTACCACTGATAAAGGCCAACAGTTAATTCGTCTTGACTAGAAAGGCGGACATGTGCTAGGCGGTACTCCTTTGGAGTGTGAGCTGCAACGCAAAAATCAACACCGACTAATGTGCCGCAAAAAGCAAAATTCCCCAAACATCAGCATTTTAGTATATAGAAAGCAAGTTCCTTTTGAATGCAAAGGACAATGAATGACGTGGTTTTATTTGGAAAAACAAAATAAAAAGAACTGGTGCTGTGAATTTTTTTACCGCCATGTAAGCCGCGGTCCCTTACTCGTCGTCCCTCTTGTTGTTCTTGTAAAGGGTGGAAAGCTGTATGGCAGCAACAACAGCACTCATCCTTTTTCATACATTCAATCAACAACCACAGACCATTTGGACGGCACATCGCCATACTGGATGTCATACAGAGTGTTGTAGATGCGCCTTGTCAGGGGCCCCGCCTGCGAATCGGGGTTAGCAGGATCCAGCGGAATATGGTAGTCCTTGCCCTGGAAGAATATGCGGCTGACGGGGGTTACGACGCAAGCAGTGCCGGCGCCAAACACCTCGAGAAGCCGGCCCTCGTCGCTGGCCTTGGAGACCTGCTTCATGTTGATCTTGCGCTCAGACACCTTGCACTCGCCCCAGCTGCGGGTCAGCTCAATGATCGAGTCCCGGGTGATTCCAGGAAGAATGGTTCCGTCCAGCGGCGGGGTCACCAGCTCGAGCTCGCCGTCCTCGTTGCGCCAGTACACAAACAGGTTCATTGTCCCAACCTCCATCAGCTCATGGTCCTCGCCAATGGTCCACAGGACCTGCTGGTAGCCCTTCTTCTCTGCTGCCACCTGCGGCTTGACCGACGGCGCGTAGTTTGCGCCAAGCTTCTTGTTGCCAACGCCGCCTGGCCAGGCACGCACGTTGCTCTCATCGCAGTACAGGCTGACGGCCTTGAATCCAGTCGGGAAGTACGGTCCGCAGGGCGAGGTAATCACGTAGAGCAAGGCGCTGTTGGCGCGGTGGACGCCAAGCGTGTTCTCGGTCGAAATGACAGTTGGCCGGATGTACAGAGAGTAGCCTTTGCCCTCGGGCACCCAGCGCTTATCGACACGCAGGAGCTCCTTGATGCACTCGATCACCTCCTTGCCGTCAAACTGAGGCAAATACAGGCGCTCGACGCTATTGTTCATGCGCTCCATGTTCTTCTCCGGTCGGAACAGCCGGATCTTGCCCTGCGAGTCAAGGTAGGCCTTCAGGCCCTCGAAGCACTCGAAAGCATAGTGGAACACCGAGCACGACGGATCCAGCGAGAGCGGGCCGTAGGGCTTGATCTCGGGCTTGCCCCACCCGTCCTTCGTGGTCCACGGAATCGCCAGCATGTGGTCCGAGAACGTGTGTCCAAACACCAGCTTTTCCTTGGGCACAATGGGCTTGAGCTCGGTGGCTAGCTTCTTTTGAATATCGGCAGCCTTGATCGATCCCAGACCATGGCCGTTGATAGCGCCCTCGCTTGCTGGAGCCGAGTACCTACAGGTGCTGTGCAGTAGCCGCAACCCACCACCCAGCGAGCGGTGTTTACTCCCGTGTGCAAGAAGGCCGGATAGTCGGTGTAGCGAAGCCATGTTTTGTGGCACGGGAATATTTGGAAGAAGAAAAAAGAGGAGGGGTGTGTTTTTTTAGAACAGGAGAAACTGAGTGCAGATAAAAGATGGCCAAGGAAAAAGGAGAGAAAGAAAGAAATATCTGGTGTAGACGGAAACAAGCCGAAACCGGATTCGGCAGCACCCAACCGATAAGGAAATATCAAGATAACTGGGGACGAAAGAACACGCAAATGCTGATGCGCTTGTTGTGGGGGCTTGGTACCAGTCGGTTGCGGATAATTCAGGCAGACAGCAAAAAAAAGAAAAGAAAGAAAGTCAAAAATTGCAGCACCCAAGGTTCTACTGTGGTAAAGCAAAGAAGTAAAAGGGAGAAGAAAATGCTAGGAAAGTTCAAGATCTTGGGAAAGAGGAGGACGGACAAGCAATGTGTGTGGGTCCGCCAGAAAGAGCACGTTTATATACAACCGCCAATACAAGTCGAGGCGAGTCTCCTTTTTTTTCCAATCCCCTTTCTTTCTTGGAGAGGAGGTATATTACTCACTCACTCGGTCACTCAGACAAGCATGGCGGAAGCGCCGAATGGCCTCCTCCATCCCTGAGCAGTGGCTTCACCAGCAAGAAGCTTTGTGATATTCCCGGACATTTTTTCCCATCTGCGTTTTGAGATGTGAGTCAGAAATCCACAGCTGCAATCGCATTGCGATCATCTCTGGCATATTCCTGCTTGACGGAGCATCAGATCAAGCGGCTCTTGGCAGCTTCACTTGTTTTGATGGCCAGAGTCTGGCCGTGTAGATTTGGAGTTTCACCTCCAAAGAGGAACATTGGGAGACTGGATAATAGAGCACAGACGTCAAGGAAGAAAAAGAGGCTCTATTTGATACTAGAAAAAGCATCCTCCACACGTCCATACACAAATCATGTGCCATGAATTCATTCATTTTTTGCTGGGTACATCTGCCACGCATAATCTGTTGTCTCCTTGGAGGTGCTCTTCCCGATTCTCACGAAATGGCTGCTCCGTCAAGTGGCACGCGCCATTCAATAGTACAGAAGATATAAAAGACAACATTCCCACGCTGTAGCACTCACACGCCGAGCGTACCATTTAGGCCTGGTGTCCTTCTTATTTTTATTGCAAGAAATGATGCTCAAAGCCAGTCCGCACGTACATCAAGCGGAAAACACGCAAAGAAGAGCATCATCTACTCAAATGTCAGTTTTCCATATGGCTTGGGAATAAGCAAGGAGAGAAAGAGGAGAGCATGTTCAATGCTTGGAAACCTACCCTTCTGGTGCGTTGTTCTCGATAGGCATAGCGTTCAGCGGATACTATAACTAATGCTTTTAAAGCAAGGGTTGCTGATTCAAATAAAGTGTGCTTTGTTGGCGTTCACTTCGTGTGCATAAAGACCAAAAGGAATATGAAAAGAAAAAACCAGAACGATTGAGCGAGAATACTTTAAGCTTCTTTGCTCTAGATAATTACACTTTCTGCCTTTATATATTTATGCAAAAAGCAAAATGTCGGGCTCTGTGTGATACACCAAACCACGCCAACACCCCTCCTGTCCTGACGGCCGTTTCGTCAGTCGCTTGCAGCCGAACACTTACTGTTGTCGTACGAAAAGTGCACAGTCCCTTCTAACACAGGAAAGAAAGAGCTCTTCCCCTCTTCTTTCTTTCCCAATCACAGAGCCCAACAGTCCGGATTTGGCGTGGCTAGCCATTATTTACACGGAGTTCATTTGGGCATTCTCGGACTTGCTTTAATCTTGATATCCGCCGATCGCCGAACTCGTGGAATCGATAAAGCCGGTAATGGTATCGAAACCGCAAGTTACTCTTAGCGTATGCGTGGCACATGTTCAGCCCGCTTGCTTGAACAAATGGAGCTGAGAAGCAGCGAACCGAACCGCTTCTGTGCTGGTGAAACGAGCCGCAGCAGACCTATATTTAGCGATCCGCTTGTCTGAATGGCATTTATGATTGCAGTCCAAAAAATGTGTGTGGGGAAAAAGCAAACAAAGCAATTTTGTTCTTTTTTTTTGTGGAGACGATCGCCAATTATTGTAAAAAAAACCACAGGCATGCTCAATGTTCCTGGCTTGATTTTAAGAACGGAACGAGAAATATCCGCAAGCAAACAACTAGAGTGATTGTTTCCTTTCTTCTACTTTCTGTTGCTGCTGTTGGTGCTCGCTTCTCATTTCACTAATCTCAATTCCTCCTTTTTTCCTTTCTTTCTTTTTTTGTTCTGGCTTGTACCAGAAGCCAGCTCTATACCCTTGCTCTCCTTGTTCTACTGCTCGCTTTTATCCCTGAGGACCCCCCGGCCCTATCTCCCTATCTCTCTTTCTCTCTTTCTCTCTATTCCGCTGTTCTGCCCCTCTTTGCGTAGACCACAGCCATGAACATCATGGCCAGCGACAGGGACGACACAGATCCGCTGCTTGGCGGATTCAGCAGCCCTCGCAGCCCCAGGAGCCCCAGAAGACAACAGCCACAAGAGCAGCAAAGCCAGAACGAAAAGCTGGATGCAGACGGATTCACGGCATACCCTGCATCCAGGGCACCCGTGGCAACAGGCGTCCCGTACATGCGCAACAAGTGCACGACAGGTATCGACGGACCCATCATTGCCGCACTGACGATTCTCTGCGCGTTCACACGGCTGTACCAGATCGGGAAGCGCGCAACGGTGACGTGGGACGAGTCGCACTTTGGCAAGTTTGGCGCGTACTACATCAACCGCACATTCTACCACGACGTGCATCCGCCGCTGGCCAAGATGCTTATTGGGCTCAGCGAGTACCTTGCCGGACACAACGGCACGTTCAGATTCAAGGGCGCGTATCCGGAATACGTCAACTACACGTTCATGCGGTGCTTCACGGCAATGTTTGGAATCGGGCTGGCACCGCTGGCGTATCTCACATGCTTGCAGCTGAACATGCAGCGCAGGGCGTGTGCTCTTGCAGCGCTCTTTGTTATCTTCGACAACGGGCTGTGCGTGATGAGTCGGTTTATTCTTCTCGACGAGCCGCTGCTGTTCTTCACGGCGGCATCGCTGTGCTCGGTAGCCGGGTTCCAGAACATCAGACACCGCGCGTTCTCGTGCGAGTGGTGGCGCTGGCTTCTGCTGACGGGATGCTCGCTGGGACTCGTGTCGAGCAGCAAGTGGGTTGGGTTTCTGGCCGTTGCGCTTGTCGGACTGTATACGATCGAGGAGTTCTTCAACATGTACATTGACTTTGTGCCGGCACGAACAGCTGCCAGACACTTTGGTGCGCGCGCGGTGGCGCTGATTGCCGTGCCGCTGGCCATATACATGCTGTGCTTCAAGATCCACTTCTCCATTCTCAACCGCAGCGGTCCCGGCGATTCGAAGATGCCGCCGACATTCCAGGTGCGTCTCAAGGGCAGTCCGCTTGGCCGGCAGCCGTTTGCAGTTGCCTACGGGTCGCAGCTCACTATTCGGTCAATGTACCCGGGATCAGGACTTCTCCACTCGCACACGCACATGTATCCGGACGGATCGCAGCAGCAGCAGGTCACTTGCTACAGCCACAAGGACGCAAACAACGACTGGGTTATTGTCAAGCCCGCCGGACAGGATTTCAACTACACCAGCGATCCGATTGTCACCGTGCGCGACGGCGACACCGTCTCGCTGATGCACAAGAACACGAAGCGGATGCTGCACTCGCATCGTGCGCACAAGGCACCGATCACCACGGACGACTACGAGGTCACCGGGTACGGATCCTCCGACTGGAAGGACGTGAACAACAACTGGCGCGTGGAGATCGCCAGCGAGACCAGCTCAGCAGCCGACGGCGAGCTCCACACAATCACCACGCTTTTCCGGCTGCGGCACGCCGGCACCGGGTGTCTCCTCTCGGCGGCGGCCGTCAATCTCCCGTCGTGGGGCTTCCGGCAGACGGAGGTCACGTGCAGACGCACAGCCAACAGACCCAGCGCATCAACCGCCAGCCTCTGGATCGTCGAGCGACACACGAACCCGCGCATTGCGCCGATGGATCTCCGGCCGCTGGTCAGGGGCAGCTTTATCGGCGACTTCCTCCGCCTCAACATGGAGATGGCGCGGTCCAACAATGCGCTGGTTCCCGACAGAGACAAGCACAACCACCTCGAGAGCAGCCCGTGGTCGTGGCCGTTCCTGATCTACCCGATGCGCATGCTCGGGTCGTGGCGCAAGGGCGACATCAAGTACTACGAGGTCGGGAATCCGCTTCTCTGGTGGGTGTCGGCGCTGACGTGTGTTCTCTTCCCGCTGCAGCTGGCTTACTACTATGTTTGCAGACGCCGTCGCATCTCCAATGTCTGGGCGCCCGGCGAGGAGCTGCATTTCTGGAACGGCGCAAAGCTCCTGTGGGGCGGCTGGGCGCTGCACTACCTGCCGTTCTTCCTGATGGGCCGTGTCACGTATCTGCACCACTATCTGCCGGCGCTGTACTTTGCGCTTCTGTTCCTTGTCTTTCAGATCGACCACGCGTGCCGACGTCTGCTTGGCACTGGCATGCAGCGCGCCGTGGTTACCGTCTGGGCCGTTGCTGCGGTGGCTGTGTTCTGCTGGTTTGCGCCGCTTACCTTTGGATACGTCGAGGATATCAAAGCCCTGACGCATCGCCAGTGGCTCCCGACATGGAACATCTACAGCGACAAGTACGTGATGTAGCAGATTCCGTGGCTTTCTCTTGCTCTTTGATGTAGAATAAATGAAGCGTGTGTGTATGCTTTAAGAAAACCTGACGATTTTTAACAACGAAACATGTGCAACGTTTATCATCCAATTGCGCTTGTCTTTTGGCTGTTGTTGTCGTTCGGTCTGGGCTGCAAAAGAAAGGGATGATCAATGTGGTGGTGATGGTCCTTTCTTTCGTTCTTTCTTTCTTTCTCTTGCATCCTCAATTGACCCGCCTGCTGGTATTTTTCTTTCTTTTGCTTCAATTCACTTGCTTTCTGTGTGCTTCCCAGCTGGTTATCAAAATAGACTACTCACTGCTACTGCATTCCGGACAAATAACAAAAACGCAGTTAGTTCCCAGGAGGACTTCCTTGCCATAATGCCGAACAGCAGTGCTGGCATTGACAACCAGGGGCTTCGGCACCGACAGCACGGTGCGCGGAACACGCAGACGGCAGAGCCGCAGACTTCTGGCCAGAATGGCGAGAAAGGGGCCGCCAGAGAACAGCCGCCGGGTCCAGATGACACGCAGCACAAAGGACAAAAGCCAGCTAAACACAGACGCGATGCAGACGATGCGGCGCAGGACATGAGCAGATTCGACGCAACAGACAGAATGTTGTCGGTTGCTCTGACCGCTGTGTGCTTGTTTACGCGGCTGTACCAGATCGGGAAGCGCGCGACGGTGACGTGGGACGAGACGCACTTTGGCAAGTTTGGCGCCCACTACATTAACGGCACATTCTACCACGACGTGCATCCGCCGCTGGCCAAGATGCTGGTTGGGCTGGGCGAGTATATCAGTGGCCACAACGGGTCGTTTGCCTACACATCTGGCGCTAAATACCCAGCACATATCAACTACACGTTCCAGCGGGCGTTTGTTGCGGTCATGGGCGTGTTTATCGTTCCGTTTGCGTATCGCACATGTCGATTCCTGTCGTTCGGCAGAGCCGGTGCCCTGATGGCTGCTTCTTTTGTGCTTCTGGACAACGCGCTGTGCGTCATCAGCCGATTCATCCTTCTCGACCCCCCGTTGCTCTGCTTCACTGCCATGTCGCTGCTTGGATACGCTGCCTTTGCCGCGCAGAAAGAACGGCCCTTCTCGCAGCCCTGGTGGAGCTGGCTAGCGTTCACTGGCATGGCGCTGGGTCTGGTAACCAGTTCCAAGTGGGTTGGTCTGTTTATTGTTGCTCTTGTCGGTCTGTGCACCGTTGAAGAGCTGCTTACCATGTATGCCGACGGGAAGACGCCCGCCATGACGCAGCTGAAGCACTGGGCTGCCCGAATCGCATGCCTTATACTTGTTCCCCTGCTTGTCTATATTTCGTGTTTTGAGGTGCATTTTGCACTTCTGGGCAGCCGTGGAACCGGCGACTACAAGATGCCGTCCACGTTCCAGGCGCTGCAGCACAGAAGCGTGGTTGCTCTCCAGCCCCACCGCGTGGCGTTTGGTTCGCTAGTGACGCTGCGGTCGCATAAGCCTGGGTTCGGACTGATCCACACCAACACGACGCTGCAGTTCCCCGACCGCAGCCATGCGAACGAGGAGTGGGTTGCCGGCGGCATGGGCGGGAAGCAAAAGTACAACTGGTGGCGCGTGGTCTCTGTCAACACAACATGGGAAAACGATGCGCCAGAGTCGCCGGTCGTCCACATTGCTGACAACGCAATTATCCGTCTGGCGCACAACGGAACGGGACACTATTTGCGCACGAGTCATGCCCAGCCACACCACATCGGCTGGGACCGGCGCATGTTTGTGGCTGGCAACGAGTCGTCCACGTCGCTGTGGGATCTGTGGCGGGTCAGAATCGTTGATGAGGAGAGTCCGCGCCCGCGCGACCAGCTCTACGCAGTCACCACGACGTTCCAGCTCTTCAATGCAGTATCCGGCTGTCTGCTGCAGGCAACGGGTGCTGAGCTGCCGCCGTGGGGCAACAAGATGAGCGAGCTCATCTGCACCAACGATAACGCGACCCGGTCCGAATCCTCGTTGTGGAACATCGAGCAGGTACGTGACATGCGGTTCAAGCGCGCGCGGTTCGGGTCCTTGGTGAAACGCCGTCTGATTCGCAACGTTGTCTGGCTCAACCGCGAGATGGCCATTTCCAACAACAAGCTGGTTGCCGATCCCGACCGGTACAAGCACACAGAGAGCAGTCCGTGGACCTGGCCGCTTCTTCTGTACCCGATGCGGCTGTCCGCGTGGTCCAACTCCTCTATCAAGTACTACGAGATCGGAAATCCCGTTACTTGGTGGGCCTCTACAGTCTGCTGTTTCCTGTACCCACTGCAGATGCTCTACTGGCTGGTTCGTTGGCGTCGCGGCGTATCCTCGTGGAATCCGCACGAGTTCCGCAAGTATTGGGACACATCCAAGGTGCTCTGGGGCGGTTGGGCGCTCCATTATCTGCCGTTCTTTCTGATGGGCCGTGTCACCTATATCCACCACTACCTCCCTGCTCTGTACTTTGCGCTGCTGCTTCTTGCCTTTGAGATCCAATGTCTTGTTCGCTGGTACTTGCCGCCCAGGGCCATCTGGTATGTTGTGACGCTGGTGCTCATGGCCACCGCCTACGTGTCGTACATGTTTCTGCCTCTGACATTCGGCTGCGATAAACCGATAAAAGAGCTTGCGCATCTTGCGTGGCTGCCCACGTGGAACATTCACAGAAACCTGGATAGTGTCTAAAATAATAATCTGCTTGTTGCGGCTAGAGTGTTTGCTTTATTGAGTGGGCTATCAAAAGCTCAAAAGGAGAGTAAAAAAAAGTGATGAGAAATGTCCTTGAAGTGCTAGCTTCTCTGATAGTGCAACAGTAGTAATAGCATACCTTACACGAGTTGTTAACATATTTGTCTTCGTCACGACGTATGGGCTAATTTGCGCGTTTGTTTAGCCAGGCAACCACCTTCTCTCTAGATTTATTCATTGCTTTCACTTCCTGATTCTTCATCATTTCATCCTGTTCTTCATTTTTTCTCCTTTGTCGCGCCTCAGTACTAGCTTGAATTTTTCGCTGCAAAGCAACGACTTGCGCTTCTCTCTCATTGATTGTAAATTCAAATCCATTAGCTTCAAGTCTAGCCACTCCATATTCTGCAGCTATTCTTAAATTTTCTATTTTCCTAGCAGCATCTTTTTCTTGCTCCTTTTTATGTTCTTCCAACCATTTGTTAATAAGTTGTTGTTTTCTTAGCTCAGTAGCACTAGATTTGGAATTTGATGAGCCTGGCATAATGAGTTGGCGTTGCTGTTGTGGTTGTTAAAAGTATATGATGAAATATATTTGTTGTCTGCAGAAGATTCGTTGATGTAGATGGGAATTCTGTGGTAGCAGCAGTTCTCTGTTTTATATGCTTTTTTTCTTTATTACAATCAACCATTTTTGATAATCTGTATATAAGTTCTGAAGGTGTTTGCCATTCTGTGGTGTTTTCTTATGTGAATTATGCTGATTTACAGCTTACAGTACTTTGGGCCCTGGCAGCATATCCGTATCTTATATTGTCTCCGTCTCTGATGTCATTTTAATTTCTAACATATTTCTGTTTCTGGTTGTAGTTTTGATTTCAGCGTGTCTTACGATTAAGCAGACAGACGACAGCTTACAGGTATGTAAAACTCATTCTCTTGGAATCCAACATGAAATCCAAATTGGAATGTCTTTGTCATTTTCCATATCAC